>JXSR01S021797.1:12623-24488 GCA_000969725.1 Ophiothrix spiculata | reverse complement strand
CTTAGGGCGCTACAAACAGTGTATACCTAGTGAGTCTTTTGAAGTGTTATAAAGTGAAACGGCGATATGAAGTGTTTTAGTTCATAAATGTCTATTGTTTTTACTGTTTTATGTCAACTTATTTAAGCTGTAACTTTTTACAGAAGTATTCAATAATTTTAACGTAAATTTTTATAGAAAGAAGTTATGTTTGTGTACTGATATGTCGAAAATAGCAAAAATCACTTTTTTTACCAAAACATTGATTTTTTGACCCAAAAATAGCTCGATTTTTTTGGAGCCAGTTTGTTTCGAAAATCGCATGGTGAAATGAACATCTGTGCCAAAAATGGAAGATTTGTCATTTCTGTAACGACTTTTTCGTTAAGGGACCTAACTAAATTGACCTAGTCAATGTGCATCCAAACTGTCCAAATACTGCAAGTTATTATGACTAACAGTTGCTGATACATTTTGTGTGATTGTTTTGCATTAACGTGAAGATTTTTTTCAACTGGATTCCTCTTTGTACTTCAGTTTAATCAGACTCTCAACGTGTCTAAAATAACAGTTCAGAACATCAATCTTACTATCTTACTTGTTTTAAATTCCTTAACAGATTGTGCTTGACGCGTTAACACTTAAGTGCATATCAGGGCGTCCATTGAACCCTGGATTTTGTTTTTCGCGCAAAAACACAACTTAACCAATAAAGCTGTTTTATGTAATTGTCAAGCAAGGGGTTGTGCATGGTTTTGTGTAAAAAAATCAGATTGGTCACGTCGTTTTTGTGATAAGTAGCATAAACTGGTAAAATGATGGCGCTGTTCAAATTTTGTTTTGTCCCTAAAACAGAAACGAAACAACTTTTTCTTATTGTTTGTTTATTTCAGCAATGTATTTGTAATAATTATAGTATGTTATAATGAGCCAAATTTTGTTGAAAAAATGCTGTGGGAAAGCAGATTACAAATTATTTTTAAAGGAAATTTTTCGTAAAAAATTGGCACGAATTAGATATCTTGTCGCCATTTCGAAACGGAATGGCGGATTTTTTGTTTGTTTGTATCATGTGAATTGTATTGAGTTGGTGTATTACTGTGTACAGTTTTAAAGATAAATAATGTAGAGAACATAGTTTTGGTTGCGATCAAAACCCAGGGTCCCTTGTGCACTAACGGGATTCTAAAACACCTAATGCACCTTAAGTGTAATGTTACTACTTCATTTAAAACTATCCATTCCAACTCGTATTGTCCGTAATCTTTTTTGTTCAACAATACCGTCATATCTTAACTATGCCGTTCATAATCGGAGTAATAAATACATGTAAATCATATGTTAATAAAATTGTTAAACTGCAAAAATAAGTAACAAGAACAATATCCAAAAGTCGCTCTCAAAGCCATTCGATCCCCAATATGCTAATTATAACATTTTGACTTATTCATTTACCCATTAGGCCTACTACTTCATCCAATAACAACATGTTCAACAAGATTGGTAAATATTCTTGTTCAATTTTGTTGTCACATTATGTTTAAGGTTTGGTGATCAAACAAGGGAGATTGAGTCAAATTTAACTTCTTATGGGCCACCAAATATTTGGTGAAACAAGTCTTTGTTATCTTATAATCTGCTATATAATTCCAATGTATTTCCTAATATAAACGGAGGCATCGTGATGAAAAATCAATACACCACACATGTGAGGAGTATTTTGTGAAAATGTTTGGTGATTTACAACACTAAGGGTAAAACATAGTCGGCCTCAAAACAAAATTTTCGCTAGCAAACATTTGGTCGTGACGTCAAAATGACGAGTGAATAACTTATAACACCGAGTAGAGACCAAATAAAATTCCGCGCTAGATTGCACATGTATTGAATTGCCATATACATTGCACCAAATGTTTTTTAACGGTTCAAACTTTAAATTCGATGGAAAATATTTGATGACGTCACAACCAAATGTTTGGTTCAGACAATTTTGTTTGGAGGCCGACTATGTTTTCAGCCTAAGAAAATTCATTGGAGTGATATGTTAGATTATAAGATAACAAAGACTTGTTGCACAACATATTTGGTAGATCAAATTTGACCCTTACGCAGCTATGAAGCACGTAATTGTTACAAATATAGCTTCCATTCTGAAGCAAAGGTTCTCAACTAAATGTATTAAATCGAGGGTTGAGCGCCATAAGGCTATATCTTCAGGGGGGGGGGGAGAGCCACAACGCCGTATTTGCACCTTTGTTGCACGTGCAAATACGGCCTTTTTTTCTTCCTGCAGATACGGCCTTGTGGCTCTTAACCCTCGAAATACATCCGCCTATACATAAAACTAATCAAAATGGTATAGATCACATGAAAAACAGACGTCTCAATAAACTCTTCAAATGTTTTTGAGAAGAAAATACAATGCTGCATTGACGTTTATTGACGTTAGTAACATTTCTTTCTTTGCAAATTGATACGGTAAAAGTATACACAATGTCATCATTCGTCTACTTATCTTTTGACATCGTAATGAATAACAGTTGAGGTACACTGGTTTTTGGATCTGTGAGTGTGTCATTACTAGGCGGACGTGTATCTTAAGGCACATTATATTTAATTATGATTCATGTAAAGCAGAGATATATGGCTCATTCTCAGATAAAGCGTGCAACTTTGCCGTTTTGGTGTCGCTCATGTTCGTGTTACTAGTTTAGCGTTGTTAAGCCTATTACAAATAATTTGAGTGATCTAGTTAATACATTAAAGTCACATTAGTAACATGTGTGAAGCTAAACATTTTAGCATGCCAGGAAAGTAGATAACGATTAATCTGAAAATGCAAAATCGTTACTTTTCCCCATGTCGCCAGCCATACTTTTTACGTTTTATGTGGCCCCGTTCCTAAAATATTCGGGCATTTCAAACGCAATGCATATTTTTTAATAGCCCGTAATAGGTATCAGTAATGACATATAAAGTTTAATTATATTAAGTATTTAATATGACATAATAGCTTTTTAAATCATGTCGCCAATATTGCAAACAGATACGAACCAAATTCTAAAATCGATAACAAAGTGTGAAAATCAATATGTTGATGGATGATTCCGCATTAGATTTATCAAGTAAACTTCAGTCTTGAATAACATATATGTTATATAGAATTATATATTTACAGTAATGATTTACAAGGATATTAATATCAAAAAAAAACCTATGTGACTGTCACGTCGCAACAGATACGAACCACACATTTTGTCGCCTTTTCGCAAAACGCGGTACACTATGAGCGAAATAATACACCACAGTGTAGTATGTGTAGAGCTTCTAATTTAGTGTAAAGATCAAGTTTGTAAGAAAACTAATTTTCTCAATAATGGATATTTAAAAAAAGATTCCAACAGATACGAACCAACAGATACGAACATTAGGTATAGGGAATACAATGGTTAAAAATCAAGTATTTTTAAAACATATCCCATGCACTTTTTCTTCTTCAGAAGCCATAAGAGTTTATGATTTTGTATGTTTTTCTTGAGTTGTTAGTAGTCGAAATTTCAACATTTCTCTAACCAAAGTTGCAGGGTTTATCGGAGAATGAGCCATATAAGTTTTAATCTTGGAGTTATCTCCTTTATTAACTAGAATATAATAAGAATGTTGTCAAAATGCAGTGGAAGTTAGATTCCTCTTTTATCGATACTTAAAAGGATTGCTCATCATTCTGATTATGAAATTTCACTTTTTCCCACACATGACATTTTTGTTGGTGTTACAGAAGCAGCATGCCCATACAAACTTACCACCCTCATTTGAGGGGAGCTTGGCTGAGTGGTTAGAGCGTTGGACTCATAATCAAATGCATTCGTCTGTCGTGGGGTCGAGTCCCGGTCTCGGCTCTCGGTACGTCTCCTTTTTTCCTTAAGCAAGAAAATGTGCTCTACTTGCTTCGTGCTACGTAAAGCCGCGCCGTCGGTCCCATCTGAAGTGTTCCTGACACACTGTCGGATGTAAAAGAACGTCACGGGCTAGGCTACGGCCGTTTAAAATAAGAGTAGGGGAACCTTCCCCGGCAACCGTGACCGTATGTCAAAATACGTCATCTACTCTATAGCTCTAGGACCAGAGTGCATAGTCCAGCGTTCGAAATTCTGGTTGTCCGGTTGTCCGGGACAACCAAATCTAGCGTCGGACAACCTAAATTAATGCTGTGGTTGTCCGGCGGACAACCATAATTTTTCAAATTTAAGTAAACATACTTCTTAGCATGTTTATTTCAAAATTAGAACCTTCGATAAAATTGTAAAATTGTTGAGCACTTTTCATCAATTCCCTGATCGCCGTAAAAAATAAGACTTTATCATTTTGCTGTTGAAAAAATTTAGAAGTAGGTGTCTTGTAGTTGTGTGTGCGCTTGGAAGACCTTCTTTTTTTCTTCTTTTTTTTTTGCTTGTCAGTTTTGAAAATCTACGTCGGACAACCAAAAATTACAACCTGGTTGTCCGTCGGACAACCATGTTTTTTTTCCATAATTGGAACGCTGGCATAGTCACTATATCTTCAAAAGTATATCATCTCTCTAGGACCAGAGAGCTCATCTAGATGCTGCAAAGGCTTTGATGAGAATAAGCGTAGAAGTAGAATTAGAAAACCAAAGAAATGTTGAATTTCAATTGTCAGAGCATTGTCAGAGCATTGACTGTATTTTTGGTTACCGGTTACCCGAAATTCCAGTTGGCAGCTGTCGCAGCTGAATGACTCTGATGCTTTGATTCAGCTTCATACCTGGTCAAATTTAATCCATTGTGATTGTATATGAGCTCTATTTGAGTTGAAAAACTCAAAATAAAATACAAATGTGTAACAATAATAATTGGTTATTAATTCCACCAATTTAATAATTGGTGGAATAGTGCCGTTCTTGAAAAAATGGATGGAGTACTGCCATTGAATGGGAAAATTTTGTCCAAAAGACACAATCCTGCACTTCACTCTTTAAGTGAGAGAAGGGACACAAAAATTGATACTGTGAGTAAAATGGGGTTTGATTTAGCTCATTTAAAAATAAAAAGATTATGTTAATTTCTCACTTACAAATGTGTTTGCACCATCAAGTAGATACACGTTGATGGTTCTGTAGACTTTCCAAATTTAGGTAAATCATGGCTTTGACTTAAATGACCAATTGACCATTCTATATTTCTGATTGAAAAGAGAAGTTTTGTTAATATTATGTTTGGTTGTTGTTGCTACTGTTGCTGTTGTTGTTGCTGTTTTTGTTGTTGTTGATGTTTCTTGTGTATCATTTTGAAAGAGTTTTTACTTTAATAGCAGATAACATCCGCTTCATGGTTATTCCAAATATAACACTAAAGGAAAGATGTTGTTTTGTTACACTTAGTAATTTTTGTAGATTTTTATGTTTATTAGTTTTTCCGGTTTTAAGGGTTTTGTTGTTGTTGTTATTATTGTGTTGTTGTTGTTTATTTGTTTTGTTTTTTGTTCTGTTTTTTTACTGTTATATTACATTTAGTATAGCCAATAAATAGAGCATAATTGAATACATTATAATAAAATATAAGAAACCCATTTAGTACTGTAACATGCTAAAACATCAGATGGTCAAAACATCCGCTCATTCACATATCACACTGTTTAATTGAATCATTTGTTTATGTTACTTTCTTTTAGTAAAATCGCCTTGTAACGCCCACACGGTTCAAAAAGACTTGATAATATTCTACGCTTAAATTTATAATCAGTTTAAAGCCATTCGGAAATTCAGTTGACGTACTTCATTTTAGTGAGTATGACGCATTGAAAGCTTGATCTTGTTAAATGTTTTCACAACTGTTGGTCAATTATAGTATGCCCTTTTTTGTGATGGTTTTACAACTTCGTGAACAGTTTTCTTCTGGATTTGAAACTGTTTCTCAAAGTCTCTTCATGTTTTACTTCATCAGACGGCCATCCCTAGCAGACTCTCAAAGTGTCCAAAAATGATCCGAGCATCAGTCATACTAATCTGTTGTAATTATAATAAAATACTTACGCTTGATGTGTTAACTTTTCCCTTTTCTTTTTGTTTAATTTCCAACAATTTCTTTTCTGATATGGCAAGGACGTTACAATGAGCCCGCAACATTCGTATCGATCCATTAGTTCCACTTTGAAACCTGACAGTGTATAGTAAATATAAATGACATTAAAATTATAGTTTTTGTTTTAGTTAAATTTGGCAGTATTCTTATCATCATTTATCGGCAATTTGCATGTCAATGATTGTTGTATTACAAAGCTGAATTTGCATTCATCTTTTATCAAAATAACAGGAATATACAACTTATACAATCAAACAATATCAAAAAGGATGGAGGAGGTGCAACTAAAAGCAAGAGCCTGAAAAGTGTTGCACCCCCTATAAAACATATATACGGTATACAAAATAAGCAAAGAAAATAAAGAAATGCTATTCGCTTACGCACATCACACCCAAACATCGTTCATAAACACACACACACACACACTCGCCCCCCCAAAACACAATACAACCACCACATAAGTAGGCATGAAAAAACAATACATTTCAGAATAAGAGAAAGAAATATAGTGTTGAACAATGTACAAATAGTTAACATGTAAGTAAAAGACGGTTTAACATATATTTGAATTTACCTAGACTTTTTGCTCTCTTTATTACAATAGGTAGGTTATTCCATATTTTTGGTCCACCCGCAAAAACTGTTTTATGCTTAATTTTAAGGATATTGAAATCTCTCTTATTTCTAGTATTGTAGCTATGTATGTTCTGGTTTATCATTAAACTTCCGTATAAAACGAGGTAGTAAACCATATTTATAATTATACATGAAAAATACAACCTCTTTTTGGTACATATCAAAGATGCGTAGCACATTATATTTATTGAACAAAGGCTTTGTTGAACATAAGTAAGGACTGTTTGATACTACGTAAAGCGCATTTTTCTAATCGAAATTCTTTGGTAATGGATTCCGTATTTACATTACCCCATTGAAGCTATTCATAATTTAAATATGGTAAAACAAGAGTACAATATAAACGATACATTGCAGAAGTAGGTAGAAATAATTCAACTTTGTTTCGAACATAACAGCAATATTTTAGAGCATTTTCTGCAGATATTTTCCAATTTGTTTCGTCCATGTCAATGTTTCATCTATAGTTATTCCAAGAAATTTAACTTCATGAACTTTATTCAATTTACATCCGTCAAGATAAATATTAATGTTTCCATTTACCATTATGCTATTATTTATTACTTTATATTGCGCATCATTATTTATTACGTATCGTTTATATCTGTTCAATTATCATAATTCTTCTTTTGATCATTTAAAGCGCGTTCACACTGTTGTACTATTGTTAAGTCTAATCGCGACCAATATTTGGATTGCGTTAACAACTGCAGCTAACCGCTTGCGGTCTATCTTAACACGGATGTAGACCAAATGATCTTATATGGGTCATCAAAATAAGTCCATCAATGCATATTTTGTATACTCAGAATCAGAATAAATGTAAAGTGGCTCGTTCCTTTAAGTTACGGATTAGGGCTGGCCGTAGACAAAAAGACAAAAATAAAACGATTTATAAAAGAAATGAACACTCAACTTAACATTTTTAACACAATGTAATGCATTCGATGAATGTGTTTTAATAACATCACACATGTTATTTGTTAAGAATTAACCAATAACTACAAGTTTTAAATAAAATATGTCAAACCCATGATGATACTAAAGTCAAGTCTTTAAGATGACTGTCTTTGCTAACTGTTAATTCGTTAACAGGATGCATTTGTTTACATGATAAACTAACAAATCTAACATCAAAATGTTACTTTGATTTACTCTATACAATACAATCTACGAAATGACACCCAAAATAACAAAACTGTTAATATTTCATTATTGAGGGCATTTATGTCCTTGCGTTTGGCAGCTTAAAATAACACATATCATGCGAACATCATCGTCCTTGTTATGTTTGAAACATTCTAATGTCTTTATGAACGTCTTTACTTACAATCAATGACGTTTTAAGTAACCATTTATTTATATGGTAAATTAACAAATCTTACCTACGTCAAAGTGTCAATGACATAGATTATAACTTGCAAATAGAAATTTGGATTAGCAAATCTATTATATTCATTTTGATTCATTTGGCATGTTATTCGAAACATCTTCGATCAAGGTCGAGCTCACATTATGACATTATGACAAGTAATATATTTCATCAACGAGAGGTATAGTACAAACTCTAGGTTCTAACCTCATAGATTGTGTGATAATAATTTTTAAAAATCCGAAGTGAATGCGGTAAATATGAACTTAATTTACTTAAACGTAAACGTCATTAATTTCGTCTGAGGATAGATGCAAAATATATAGATACGTCAAGCAAGATCCAGTTTAGAACTAAAAAATAGACCACCATTCCCATACCATTTCTATCTAGTATCTGCCTCTTCTAAATACTGAATCCATACTGAAATGAATAGTGTGTTGTTATACTACTATTACCTGTCTAAAGTTTTCTTAATACTGAAGCCTACCCTATGGTTTTGTGACATTTTTCTTCGGGGAGGATAGAACTGAATTTATAGAAAAGCTGTTTGATAGAATTGTCTGTAGGACCAAATTTTATCATTTTGAATTTGCTAAATGCCACATTGAAGGTAGACCTTGGCCTAGCCTAGACCTGCTACTTCTCAATATGCATTTGGAAATTAAAATCAAGCTCCTCAGAGCTAATGCCAAGCCACAATCCAGATGTACTGACATAAAACAGTACATGCAAACATTCTGTACATCCTCTTAAAGTATACATAATGTCACTATCCATCTTGATATCTTTACAAGTCGTAAAGAATATCCTATCAAGAATCACGTTCATTTGTTTTACAAACCAAACACACGAGATAAAAATGAGTTATGGATCTCTTTGACTGCGTCTGCTGACGTAAGATAAAGCGATTCATTTTCAGATGCTTACATTTCTGGTTTAGTATCATTTGTTTAAAAAAAGAGCATAAGCTAACCCCAAATTGACACAGTAGAACTTCTAATAATCGTGATTATTTCCAAACAAAATATAGCAGAGATGAAATACAAGGCATATGCAAACACAAAATATCAAACTTAAATCGTGAATATTTCTAGAATGTAGTGACTCTTTGTTGCGAAATATAATGTAACATAATAATGACAGTTATGGTGATATTTCTTTTTGCAAAAAGTATGTTAAGGTAAAACATTGTTCATTCAATACGTGTTAAATATACAATAATATTGCTTAATAAAGGTGGATGCTAAAAGACAAAAAAAAACCAAAAAAACTATTTTTTGCGTCGTTTTACATTTTACTCTAAATGTGACTATTTTGTGTTAAATAGGAAGGATCCCTTGAAGAGCTTGTTTGAAATGAAAAATGATTTTGAAATCAGACGAAATAAGATATGTTTCATTAATGTATTAAATATTTGCCTTCTGATTGCCACCCACGCAATTGATCTCTTTTCTTTTAATACAAAGCTGGAAACAACTGTGGACGACAGGTCGAGATGCTGAATTGTACAGATTAGAATCGTGAGTTCAGTCACTTCAATCAGAAATGCTTTATATACAACAGGTTTGAAAATGAACATCCATTTCTAAATCTGTCCTTGGATATTTTTTTTCTTAAGGTGGGGCCAGACTAAAAGCTCTTAGGAGTTTATTGGCCTCTCCACCATGTTTCAATTTACTTTTGGCATAGCCTACATATTAGATTCTCAACCTCAGCTATTATTTTGTTTTGATCTACTAGTGCATTCAAATTAATATAATACTATGCATGGGCGTCATTTTCCCCCCTGTCCCCCCTGAAATGACGCCCATGATACTATGTAGATCAAATTGATATTGTTTAATAATATTGTCATTTCAAATTCTACTAAATTTGTCTTTTATCATTTGTATAAGATTTAGCTGATATGTTAAAAAATTGTATTTATAATTTCCATGCATTATTGAGAATTGTTTTGTGATTATATGATTGAAACATTGAAATAAATAAACTTGAACTTGAACTTGAACTATTTCCCTCTTTAGCTAGCCTACAAACCCTATAGAGAAGTGCTGTATAGGAGAGTAAAAACTGACGACTTTTGGTATTCTTAAGCTATTTTGAGTAGTTTACGGTCTTATAAGCGTGAGTGTCATCTTATTTATCGTGAAACACGGGTATAGCATAGGAAAAACACAATCCACAGGAGTTCAGAGAGAGAGATATTTGAAATTGAATAGATTTATAAATATCCAGACACTTGAACTATTAGCAGCTAGAGAGGAATATTAGTCTTTATGAATTCCCCATTTTCTATTTTATTATATGCATCGTACATCTTCTATATGTTTATATTTTACATTGTAAATGATAAGTATTTTATTTTCTAGCATTCGATATGGCAAATAAAATACATATCTGAATGCCTTACAATACTTCTCGAAAATGGTGGCGACATGCATCAATTTTTAGTGGATAAAAATTCAGCATTATTTTTATCAAGCAATGTAAACGGGTGAGAAACGAGAATAATAATAAATAATGCTATTTTTAATTGAAAACTACTGACGCTTATTAATATTTTATAACATGCGTAAATTAATGGTTTGTTTGTTTTTTTGTTTTTTACCCGAAAATTATAATTTCATAATGTTCAATTATCATGAACCATCAATGCTTTTAGGGTTTTTGTTGTGTTGAGTTATATGAAGATTCTATCATGTCATGCTTGAAACCCTACATCAGGTCGTCAACATTCTGTATTATTCTACGCTGACTTCAACTGAATTTTAACAGTTATCATTTTGATATTAATGGATAGAAGAGGTCCATAACTACACACTGGAAGTAAATATAGTGATATACAACGCCCACTATAGAAAATTTAGAGAGGGGTTGCAGGAACCCCCCCCCCCCTCCCCATCTCTTTGGAGTTCTTGTTACAAATATTAGCTCAGTAGGACTAGGGTTAGTACAATTACGTAATAATGTAATGTAATGCATGGTAATTTTAATTACTGCTTTCATCGACATTGCTAATGAGAAGTAAAACGTCCTTAATCCATTGAAGCATTTGCCTTTTATTGTACTGATACTGTACAATAGAAGTAAAACGCACAATGTTTCTATAGCGACATAATTTTTCCCTTTTTAAAATATTCAGGTATTTAGGACACGAATGTAATGGAACAAGCGGAAGCAAGATATAGCACAATTCCAATAAGAATGCATTTACAAATGACCCTCTGCATTTGAATTTATTTCAACAGTTGTTGTTGTTTTTATCTAAGTGATTTTTTTTCTACAATACTTTGTCGGTTATGTTGCTCTGTTTGGTTGATATTTTTTTCCTCAAGAGAAGATATGTTGGATTCATTGTATATGAAAAAATTTGTTTTTAACCTTATGTAAAAGTCAACTTTTAACAATTATTAACTCATCAACAATTCATTGCCAAGCAGACATGATTTTTGATCGGAATTAATATATTTTTACCCTACTTTTGACTTCTGTTACTTTCATTGTAATAAGATAATATATGCTCTAAAATTAAACTCATTGTGAAAATTGCTATTTTGGATTATCAGAAACTGGCGTTTTCTTATTGTTCTGTAAAATTATGGGTTGAGTGATTTTAAATACTAGTATCAAATACTTGGCACTAGCAGAAATTTTCTAAGATCTTTTGTGCATGTAGTAAATAAAATTGGCATCCTACTCACCACATTATACGGTCTCTTTTGTAGTATGTATTATAAAGACCAGATTAAGGAATATATAGGTATTTATGTTGAG
>JXSR01S021796.1:13312-25916 GCA_000969725.1 Ophiothrix spiculata | reverse complement strand
TCTACTTCTGTTAGTCTCAATTTCTCATCATCAATTTCAACAATTTAATTTCATTTGTTTTTATTGCACCCACAAACAGTGGATTTAATACCTTCTTCATTTACATGTAACTCTACCATACCATCCACCGGCAATGGTAATTAAGGTAGTGTACGACAGATTGGCTCACTTCAGATTGGTCTAGTAAAGACAATCATGGTGATAATTTTATCTGATTTTCACCAACAGATGGTGGTGTTGCAAAACCAGTGGCAGGATGGTTTGAACAGAATGCAAAATGCAAGACATGTATTTTCAATTTAAAAATTGTCTCATTCCTGAAAAACACAACACACACAAATATTCCCCAACCAAGGGAAGTTATTGATCATAAAAAAATATTAAATGAACCCTTACTTGTTAGTACCCCCACTTTTTATTGCTTCAGTTGGAAATTTACACTACGTTATTTATACTAGAAATTTGGCACTAAATATATTTGTAGAGAAAATGCAAAGAATCATTGTTTCCTTATTCAATTTCGGTCAATTTTACATGGTTGTACTCCACATTGATATGCCAACCTACTATCCTATCAGGTTTTTTTTATCAATCCTGACCATATAATGTGCATTGCATATTGAAAACATGGATAAAGGTAAACAGTATCTGATTCTGAGTCAGATAATCTAAATTTCTGTTGCAATTGAAACAAATTTACCTTAAAATTATGTTTTGTAGAGGAAGATGAAGAAGAAATCTTATAAAATTTGTCAGATTTACTTTTGGCTAGCTACCTAGCTGTATCTTTAATTGCAGAGAAAAAAATCATTTTTCTTGAAACTTTTTCTTGATATGAATGCATTTACAGTGGAACTAATACAAACCACTGTATCAGATGTATTTATGCAATAAATCAGGAATTCTTAAAAAAAATAAATACTATATTGTGCCTTCAAAATATACTATAATATTGCACATTGAAGATGGTTAACTGAATTAGAGCTCACACAAATAATAAAGGTATAAGTGGGTTATCCAAAAAGTTGCTTTAAGGAAAACAGTTACATAAATATATGCACAATACGAAGCTTCAACAATAACGACATTAATAAAAAATTACTGTTCCATAAATCTAATTTCATTTTAATCATTTCTGTTTCTACAATAGTTATTCTTAGCTAAAGGCTTTTTGAAACAGGATAGAAGTAGTTTACCAGTTTTATAATGTAAATATGTGGATACCTTTATCTTCCTTTTTAACTCGTTTATATTTTTCATCATGTAAACAAATGATAAAGTACCTCTATTGCTAAATATCTGTGCAAAATGTTTTTAGACAAGACAATATGCTGTAATCTTTGATATTATTAGATCAAATGATACATATTAATAAATACCCAGATAAAACAGAAAAAATGAAATTGTCAAGCTGCAACTTAAAGAGATAAATCAATTGTGTTCAATCTTAAACTGTCCACCTGAAATACTTCTTTCTTTCAGCAAATACAATCTGGCACGTCTGGTGTAATCAAAGTCAGACTGCTTCTCATTTTCACAACACACTTATTTACGATGAAAATCTTGGTGCAAGCTATGATACCCTGCAAATCTAATGACTCAGATTCATGGTATTGACAATGTAAACAGCTACAATATCGGGGGAAAGAAGATGTCAGATAGATTATTATAAATTGGAATTTTGTGTATCGTGACTTTTGCATACTGTTTTGGGCAAATTGCCAAATATCGAAAGTAGGTTCTGAATTCAAACAAAGAATTTGTAAATATATATCTATATTGTTAACACAAGACCCAATCCATTACGTCTAAAAAATATATGTTTGTTTGCCCTCCGCAACCGACCCTAAAATGCCAAAAATTTGGGTCAGGTATTTTAGTTTATTTTTTTTTCTTCAAACATGTAAAATATGAAAACTCAATATTTGTGATGAAAAATGTAAAATCTGGCAGTATTAATTCACATTTAGTAGTATAAACTGCATATTTCCTCTAAATAGTGACCCACAATCTTTGATTAAGCCCTAATATTCACGATAAAATCCATGGAATGACATCATTCTTTAAAATATATGTGAAGAGTAAAACAAAAATTTAAAAAAAGATCAACCGACCGACCCAAAATTTTAATTTTTCCACTGGAGGGCAAACAAACATTTTTTTTTTTACCTTAGGGCAAAGCCCATACTCATATTCATCTAGATTTCACATTGTATACCCAAATCTGCAGAGATTGCTAGCTAATTGTGAATTACTACAACATCAGTTTTTTAAATTAATTTAGCAATTATCAAGCATTGTTTCTCTAACTAACAGCAGTTTTCCAACAGCATTCATATCTATCTTCTTGTAAAAGTAAATCCACCATTAATAGGAAGTTAAGTCCTGCATCTATGTGCATCTTGTTCTGACTGCATCACGATGTGTTGTTAACACTGATTACTCATGAGGCAAATGCTGATGCTAAGGGCTTATTGTCTTTCCAAACAGTTTATAGGATGGATAAAAGTGATCATTCTTTTAATGTGAACTATTTAGGAACAGTATTACTGCAACAATTTTCTAAATTTCCTGGTTTATATAATACTTTGATTTTTTCTTGGAAAAGCAATATTTTATTGATGAATTGTTCTCTGTGTATTCTATCACAGCCATTCTGCAACATGATTACAAACATCTATATATTACCCTGACAAGTGTTTTTCGTAAAAACTCTATGAGATTAATCTGTTTAGAAATCTGAGAATCTGTAGAATGATTAAATGTTGAGAGAATAATGAAAGTTTTCAATTGCTTTTTCTTTGAAATGACTCTACGATATAAGATATTACGTGATCCATTTCCAAAGAAAAAAGCAAGGAGACATTGAACTCAATCAACACCAGTTTAATATATGACAAATTGTGAATTTTGGTAATGCAACTGATGAATTTTCCAGCTAATTATTTGTTTTACAGAGATTTACTATGAAATTCATTGCCTATAGTTTATTACTAAATCAATAGAAAAGAAAAACAAAATGATGGTAACTTTACATACAATATGTTTTATAAAAACATTTTATTCTTAACTTCCAAGAAATTAAGTAACAACTTGAGGTGTTTTTTTTAAATAGCTTCATAATTGCTGCTATATTTCAGTACTACTGTGGCATTAAAGCTTTAAATGAATTGCGTTATTCTAGCTTACCAACAAATCCTAAATACTGCCTATATTTGATTTTTAAAGTTGCTCAAACTCATCTTGACCAGCATCAGGTAGCACTACAATCGGGTTCGCCTGTTTGGTTTACTGACAATAGACCCACTAAGTGGCCTTGCATTCTGCTTTGCTCTCAGTGGTTTTATAGATTAGTGTTCTATGTAGAGTCAGTGGATTTATTAAGTTAGTGAACTATATAGGCGAGGGCTGCAAGTGCGATTAGCATCAGGTTGATGGACATTAGTGAAGTTTAGGAGATTTAATGACAGTTTCATATATTAACTCATCAGTTTATCTATATACGTATTATACCCCAGGTCTAGTTTTAAGGTCTTTGTCGTTTATTTATTTGCTATTTATTATACAACATCTTTCTTATCACAGAAATTGCACTGGTAAATTTGTATTTTGTCAATGAAATTATTATCATGATTTATAGCTAGAATTTCTTCCACAGTATGGATTAATCAGGGGACAAAGAATTCAAATTGCCAAGAATCCAAATTATGTAAAAAGATGTTTACACACAATATGGGTAGGTCTAATTATGAATATTTTCTAGCAGACTTCATAAGACAATTAATAAAGAAGGCAAAATAATTACCATACCAACATGAAATTACCCTTGTTGTATGTACTGTTCTTTTAGCAAACCTCTACTTGTGTCCTTAACAAAAATTGCTCATTTACTTTATCACAATAATAAATACTCTTGAGGAAAGTGTGTCTCATCTCACTTACAACATTATGCTTGATTTCAATCATAATCTATATGGAACCATCTTAATCCCGACTAAATCCCAGTACTGCCCATGTGTTTCTTTGAGTAACTGCAAACCCTGCTTAACTTTATAAGGTTTAGTCAAGTGCAAAGACTTTAAATTCAGCCTTGAGATATATTAGACAAACTGATGAGTTAAACTGATGAGTTAATATTAACTCATCCGCTGATGTATTGTATCCCAAGGCTGGATTTGAAATCTGTCATGTACAACACACTAACATAAGCTTCCTTTTTACCCAATTGCATCAAGCAATTTTGCACTTGGTCCCTTGAAATTCGAACCTTTATTTATGACAAGAATTACTTAAAGAATATGTCTTAAAAGATGAAAAAAGTGAATTAATTAAAACTCTCTAAAACGCTTCATGATAGTAAATTAAAAAAAGGCAAAAATATTACCATATGGACATGCAATCCTTGTTATAAATCAAACAGCCTTGCAAACATACCTCTACTTGTGCTTTTTACAAAATTGCACATTTAATTCATCTTTGCCACAACAAAGAACACCTTAAAGAAAATTTTCTGTCTGTCTCAACATTATAAGATTGCAATCATAATCTATAGTGTGGAATCATCCTGATCTCAATGAAATCCCAACTACTGCAAATTTAACATAACCTCACCAGGTTGATAGACATTGAGTAAAGTGCAAAGACATAATCAGCCCAGGATATGATATATGCTGACAGCTTTTTATCAACTCCTCAAATGATCTAGTATATCCCAAGGCTGGTTTTCAAGTCGTTGTCATTGTCATTACCTAATGCAGTGAATTAAGCTTTCTTCTTGCTTATCCTCTTCATTAAGTTTGTATTTTCTCCCTTTAGCCACAGGTGTGTTCAACAAGAGGAGCACAGTATTTTACAATACAGATTACAATACAGTGATTTAAAATTTGAAGAAGACTTTATATTATATTCAAATTTTACATATGAAATCAACATTTTTCAATCAAGCCTCTAAAGAGTTTAATTGCCAATAAGAACTGTTGCTCAAAATTACTCAATATGCTATTGACAGTATATTAACTTTTTCATCACAAAATGCACACATTCATGAAAAAATAGCACAAATGCCTCTTTACAACATAATTTAATAAACCAGCCTTATCTCCATCAAGAACACCCTAAAGGAAATGCTCTGTGTGTCTCTTTTAGTTTCAGTATTACATAAGATTTCAATCATAATACACTACAACTTTCGTAATCACAATGAAATCCAAAGTACTCTTCTAGTAACTCTAAACGCAGCTTAATATAATCACGTTTAGAGACATTAGTGGAGTGCAAAGTCATATTCAGCCTAGGTATTTACTGACAGCTTTATATATTAACTCATCAATTCATCTATTATATCCTTAGGCTGGTTTTTGACGTCTTTGTCATTGTCATTGCAAAATAGGATGATACAAGTTGTGAAATCTGCTAAATTTTTTATTCGGTCCCTTTGAGTAGACAGTTAGAACTCATTTGTTTACTTATTCTATCGCTTTTAAGATTATGAAAGATACAAAGTAATATTAGTTAATATCTTTTGCATGTAAATTTGTTTTGAAATGATTTACATGAATTTAAAAAATCCATATACCATTTGACTTATAAAAGATGTAATCAATGGTCAGGAGACATATTTTAAGAATATGAAATATCTTTAACAAAATGTTGGTCATGGATTCACTTTTACCCTGGTGAAAGAATGATAAGGATGTTCCGGAGATAAGATTATTTCAAATAGATAGCATAGAAAAACACTTATGCCCAGCTACCTTATATTTGCATCATCTTTTTTCTCTTCTTTCTTTTTTCATTTGTTTTATGGCCCTAAAAGAGTTGTATGAGCTCTGCTGGTTCTGAAAAGTGTCATTTGGTTTATAACACTTGTTATAGCTCTTAAAAGGGTAAAAGAACACCATAGTGTGTCTAGCTAATCAAGAAATATTTTTAAAATACCACAATAAAAATGTTTGTATCTCCAAAATGAAACAACCTTTATAGTTTCAAATTTGGTATATTTTAAGCATGAAATGTCCTCAAAACCTCAGAAAACGAGATTTGGCATTACATGCATACCATGGTAGTTGTGATGACAGATACTAAGGAAGGTGACACTTCAAAAACGGAACCTCAAAATTAATTCGGATCCAAAAGGGTTAAGAATGTTAAGTGCATGGTGTGCATATTTGCTGATTTTCTTAAGAATATGAAAAAAGCAATACAATATTTAATTTCTTAGCTTTAATTCCCCATAGTTGATAAGCTTAATATCAAATTTCAAATTGAAGTCTTTCAAAAGATTATCCCAAAAACTACCTCGCCAGTGATTTATGTGCTCTTATTTACTAGAATACATAAAAAACAAAAGTCCATGTTAAAATTATTTCACAAACTTCCATCTTAAAACTGATTTAGTATAGAAATTTTGGCAAAGGCATAAAGTGGATTTGATTGTGGCTTTGTGACCAAACAGATCACTGCACTCTTTAAAAACCTTGGCAATCTTTTACAATTTAATCATTTTATAACAAAATTTCTTATCAATTTAAGCAAACTTACACACATCACATTCTCACTATCAAATTTCCTTGCTTAAATTTCCCACAGGTGACAGCTTTGCATTAGATTTTTGTAGTTTCAAATTTGGTATATTTAAAGCATGAAATGTCCTCTAAAACCACAATAAAAAAGTTCGAAAACTTCCAAAAATGGAACATGAAAATTAATTTGGATCCAAAAGGGTTAAGAATGTTAAGTGCATGTGTGCATATTTTGCTGATTTTCTTAAGAATATGAAAAAAAGTAATACAATGTTTAATTTCTTAGCTTAAATTTCCCATAGGTGACAAGCTTTATAATCAAATTTCATATGATCTTTTCAAGTGGAAGATTCCAAGATTATCCTAAAAACTGCCTCGCCAGCGATTTATGTGTTCTTATTTACTAGAATACATAAAAAAAACAAAAATCCATGTTAAAATAATTTCACAAACTTCCATCTTAAAAATGATTCAGTATAGCCATTTTGGCAAAGACATAAAGTGGATTTGATTGTTGTGCTTTGTGACCAAACAAATCACTGCACTCTTTAAAAATCTTAACAATCTTTATCATTTTATAACAAAATTTCTTTCAATTTAAACAAACTTACACATCACATTCTCACTATCAAATTTCCTTGCTTAAATTTCCCACAGGTGACAGCTTTGCATTAGATTACATATAATCTTTTCAAATTGAAAATTGATGATATCTCAAAAATCATTGCCCTAGATGCTGCCGCCTGTGGATTCAAAGCATTTACTCACTGACAATAACACCATCTTGCTCAGGTTTGTTTTCTGCAGGGAGCTAAGATTTGAAGTAACCTTGTAGCTTAAACTCTTTGAAAGGTTGATTCTATACAAAGTACAGGGTGTCCCAGAAAAAAAAAAACTTATAATCTTTGTGTGTAAGTTATGTCTTATCAAATATTTGGATTGATTTTTGTCTGGTCCAATTTCATGATTATTGGTCACAAAGTAGGGGTGTTTCTGAATGGAATAAAAATGGGTCACCTTGGAAAATTTATCATATCTGTCTTATTGCATCAAATGTGTTCATTTGTCAGCACAGATAAGAAAGATCATGCACATAACAAATTTGTTAACAGTGTTACGGTTGAGTGAGCAGATAATGACAGTACTCAATAGAACTTTTTACAAGGGGAACGTACAAAATCGTTAAATTGGACCAGAAAATTTAATATCTAAATATTTGACAAAGCATAACTTTTGTTGTACACTACCGATTCAAATGAAACAAATGGTATCTAAAGGTTCAATTTAGGGCTATAACATGTAACCTTTTCATCCTTTCTAACTATCAGTTAAACTCAAGAATATTACACATAAAGATTGTAAGAGGGTTTTTTTCTGGGCCACCGTGTACAGGCGAGAGCTTTTTGTACCAAGATCACAATCCTCCCTATATTGAATTAAGACATACCACAATAGTTTCTAAGGGGAAAATGCTGAACTTAAGAAAAAAGACAGAAAAGTGATAAGTAGGAGGAGATGTTTTAAAGATAACCAAGAAGAAATACAGCCAGGTACATAAGTCATCTTTCCATAGCCACTGTGGAAAGTAACACATTTCTCCCTCTTAAACCTGACTGTCCACAGACCGACTTTATAGAGGTCCTCTTTTGGCCAAAAAAATTAAAATTGTATTTAGCTAAAAATCATCATTTTCAGGTCCTAAATGCTTTATTATCTCATTGTGACGTCACTTACTGACCAATTTTGGTATCAATGGAAACAAGTGATCCCAGCCTATACTATGGTATCAAACTTCTAAATTTTGTGCATGTCATCATAGAATTACTGAGCTGCAACCCTTCAAATGCAAGGATTTAATCACGCAATGTTTCTTTGATTTTTTCATGAAGTTTATCTGGTTGGTGGAGGGAGGTTTGTTGACATCTATTGACACCTGTTTAGAAAGTATAAATGCCATTGATATCATTTTTGTACCATAATGTACAGAAGGACAAGTGATCATCCTGACAAAAGTTCATCAACATAGCTAGCCCCTTTCCTTCTGGGTGATCTTTTTGATACCCCTCTTATCACCTCTCCATGTTACTACTAAATAAAACAATGACAACATTATTGAAAGGATAGTCAGGTAATTAAAATGATTAAATAGCAACAAAATTTGGTGCAATAGAAATTTGCAACACATAATCTTTTAAATGAGAATTATATTTAAATCTCCTGGCAGATGATTCCATAATTAAAGGACAAGACAATTTTAATGACATTAATTGCCTGCATGATCGGTATCATTCATATCATGTATAATAGAAAGAGACAAAACAGAGACAGAGAGACTACAGGGAGTCTAGACAAAGCTATAGAAATGACCTTGAAAGAATGTCAGAAAACAAGGGCACTTATAGAAATGCATTTAGAGTGTACTTCAACAATAATTCCATCATTAAGACATAACATGTCAAAACAACATTTCAAGGAGGACTTTTTATGCATACATTTCTACTGAAGGAGGTGTTATTATGAAAAATAAAGCAAGTGTATTTTTGCAATTAATTATACTTTTAAGCACACCTTAGAAATTTCATAGTTGATATATGGTAAAAATAGAAAGTGTTGATGTTTTGACATGATACCAATGTTTCTTGAAATTGTCTTTCAAATTGCATGAATATGATTTTTGCAAGCTAGATTTTCGTCAATAATAACTCCAAGAAATTGGAGTGTAAAGCATACCCAGTTCAATTACCTGTTATCAAGGTTTACACTTAAAGACATTTTTTTGGAATCAACTTAATGAGATTGAGATTTGTTGTCTTTGTCATTTTAATGAAATAAATTTGTTCATACTATGAGATGTACCAAATACCATATAATTTTTTTACCTGCGTTTACTTGTTGGCTTTGAACCAATTACAAATTCATTTAGTTCATCATTTATTTTGCACATCTGTACTTTGGTAAGCATCTCAACTGGTTTTCTGAATATAATAAAAAATGTGATATTTCCTTATCAAAATAGCTACAATTTTAACACAATTAATAGGTTAAGCTCAAGACCTTTTCCAAAAACAGCAACATTAAAAAAATGGCCCAATCTCAATATCTTTCTTTTCTTTTTCTTTCTCCCTATATAGTGCAGCCTTCATGATATTGAAGATAAACGCACTGCGGATTTTGAAGTCCAGAATTGTTTGACCGAAACGGGGTTGGGAACAGTCAGGGGTAGAATACCCTACTCTTTATGATACTGACTGCGATTACATGTACAGGTATGACTCTTCTGTACATGGGATCGACGGCTTTACGTCCCCTCCGAAGGACGACGATCTCTCATGAAATATTTACCCAACTCTAAATACTTCATGCTAGGAGAGGAGTAGAACTAGAATATCTGCCCAATTCTGCCACAAAGTCAGATAAACGTCTAAGCAAAGATTCCGAGATTCCATTCCGGCAAGTGCCCTCACCGGGAATCGAACCCGGGCCCAATGCGTGTAAGGCGAGATCGCTAACCAGTACACTACGGCGCCCCTTATCATAGACATACTATAAAGCACATGCAGGTTATTCATTAATTCAACCTTGATCTACAAGAAAACTGAAATGGGGCAAGTGTTTGTGGTTCACCAGGAATCAGGTCTTGGGTCTGTACTTCGATTCATGATGAAGATGCAGCAATTAAACATTATTACTAGATGCAATTGCAATATTATTTAACATCAAGCCAACTGATAAAAGGCTATATCCTTATTCACCTATTGAGTACTAATAACAGACAACCACACAAAACTTAACATAAATATACTAATAAAGTTAAAGTCAAAATAATAATGAAGACAATGTGAAAATAATTTCTTGTGGCAATCTAAGTAAAAATGATCTAGGCGAATAAACTGATATTTAACATTTTATGAAACCACAGAATAACTCATCAAACAATCACATAATACAATGAATCCTTAATACAAATAAGACAAAACTTGATATACATAAACTGATAAAAAATAATTTGCATACAAAATAGAGATCATGTGAAAATTATTCCTGTGGCTTACACTATGATACAATGCACAATTCATGTTTGTTGTTACATTCATACAAACATCTGTACATCTATACAAACCAATTTGACCAAAATGTGGCTAGACAGCAACATGTTCTGAAAACAAATGACCACTTCCCAGATCTAATGTAATGGATGATTTACAAAATGTGTAGTGTCAGATCATCCATTTCTATTATGTCATAGGCTGGTCATTGGAGGCCATAGTATCTGGAAAAATGTGTCCTCCATTTTTTTAATATATAGCTACTTACTTAAGGTAGCTATAGTTTGTACATTACGAAAAAAATATTGCAAAAGTGGAAAAAAGTTACAAGGCAAATTAAAAATTAAGTAATTGCACTGAAATTTCATTTTTAAATGATTCATGACACTAGATTCTTTTAACTCCTGTTTTATTTTAACTTTCCTGAATAAAAATTGAAAATTGATAAATATGTTTGTTAGTTGGCATGATAGAATAAAATACCAAAGATGTAGAGAAAGCAAGATTTTGTTATTTTTCTTGACTGGTATTTATATAAACCATGCAAATGTAGAAACCAATAGGGTACTTAAAATAGCTTAGACCACTTGAAACTAGCTTATCATTTGATTTTTAATCTGGGAATTGGATTTAATCCAGAGTTTGCTTAATTTATGCGTTTAAATTTGTGAAATAATAATTGAAATCAAAGTTCTGCAGCACTTTGTAAAGAACACTACATTTCATGCAAATATTGATGATAAGTTCCCAAATCAAGTTTAGAGTACATCACCTGCCATCAAGCAATGGTGAACTGTCTCTTTAGAATGCCTGCAATGAGGCAGATTCTTGCCCGTCAATATTGGACATTTCAATCTGTCATAATCCAGACTGTATTGAACTTCCAAGGAAGTGCTGTGAATAGGGAGGAGTGCTCAGGAAGGCTGTCCCATGGACTGCAGCACGTCTCAATATTTTGTCTCATGTTTCATAGCTTAAAGGAATGTTAAGTAAAGCAGACATGTATAAGAAAACATGTGAAAACAGATCCCTCACTGTTTGCAAGTGTGGCATTGTAGTAATAATAAAATCTACTTTACAATTAACTTATTCAAAATTTAAATAATGAAATGTTTTCATAGTTGCTTCTTTGCAAGATATCATTTTGATAAAAGCTTTTCATTAAATCATTAAGATAAGTAATAGAAGTTTTGGAATTTGATCTATATAGTATTGAGCAATTCTCAATTCATAAATGTACAGAGTCATCCCTCCCTTGACAAACAGTCACCTTCAGTAATTGAGTATTAGAAAATGCCGGGCATTTCCATCAAATGCATTCATCTAATTCTTGCTTTGAAAATAAATAAAGAGGTTTTTTGATTTTATTATTGTGTAGCGACTCTCTCCATTTGAACTATCAAATAACCAGAAAAAGAGCTGGAGACAGAACTATTACAGTTTATGCTTCCAAACTATGGAATGCAACAAAGGCATAATTCTGTTATTTTATAATCAATAGATGCTGTACTTGGAATTCAAGTCAAGACAACGCTGTCAACTACAATGATAACAGCAGCTACAATCCATCTCTCAGGATGAGACAATATTCACTGAAAACAAGAATCTGTCAGTCTTAACTACTTTGGTACACGTCTCAAATATACTCTATAGACCATCCTGGATAAAACAAATAAATACAAAAAAGCTCTGCAATCAAGGTTTTTAAAAACACATTTGATGATGAAGAATGGCATCAAGTATAAGAAGTTCATTTAATAAAATTGGATCTCAGATACTTCAGCTAATGTTCTGTTTATAACATAAATAACAAATAAATGTCTTATTAATATTAACAAGAGACTTGTCAAAGTCATGTTTGTCAACATTTTTCTTGATATTTTATCAAATAGCTTTGACAGGCCCCTCCATAAATAATATAATAGAGAATTTACATGAAAATATCATACTAACCTTTTTCTCAATGGAATTGAAACATTAATGTATTTTAACATATTTAATACACCTTGGGAATATTTAGCTGCACCTTCCAAGCAA
>JXSR01S021790.1:47769-62490 GCA_000969725.1 Ophiothrix spiculata | reverse complement strand
AACAAGTCTTTGTTATCATATCATAACCATTTGAGACAGTGCTCAAAATAAATTGATCAGATGTATAACTTTCCCAAACATGACTAAATGACCTTAGTCGACCTCCAGTAATTAACCAATTTATCAATTTCATTCTTAGTAAATACAGAAGCAGGAATAAACTTACCTACCTCCTCTGGGTCAGTAGGTTGCGATCTAGAAGAAACCTGAGTAGTTACTTCTGGTCTTGATTGTTCTTTTGAGAGCTTGGTTGACGGCTTCCTTGCTTCTGTCTGAAGGATGCTTGATTGCTCCTGTTCTGGCCTTGGCGACGAGAGGGTCCAACTCCCACAGAGCTCCATCCTAAAAAAGGATTTCGACGTGCACTTTGTTGTCTTGGAGTTGAAGCATAATTGTAATAGTCACGGTGGCTTCCACTTCACTGCATACGTTGATATGATGAGTATCTAGCATTGCCAGTGAACTTCTTTGCATTTTTGCAAACTCCCGATGACGCCTTATATTGCTCATCAATATCCTTTACAGTTTTCCCCGAGGTCACCAAACAAGTACTCTGTCGAAATAATTGTGGGTTTACACAAGTGGGCATATTTAGGATTAATCTCCGGTTTAAGAAAATCCTTTCTCAAGCAGAGTAACTCGTAGTTGGCATTAGCCAACAAGGCCAAAGAATCCTGAAAACCTTGGTCCGCCACTTTATCAGTCACAGTTCGTACCAAGGCTGTTACTCCTTTGATCAATGGCTTTTGTATTCTTTGTAGTTTAATATCCCGTGACCTCGCCTTTGGTCTTATTGAATCCCAAATAACAGGATTTACCTTGGGTACGATAAGTTGCACGTTTGTTGGGCACGGATATTTCTCACATGTCTCCGTGATTGTTGTATCCTGCAGTTTGCAGTGCAATAAAAACTTGAGGCTGTCCGCCGTATCCTCCTGCAATGGTGGACCACTATCTTCAGGTTTACAAAATCTGACAGCAAACCCTATTGGTTGCTGTAGTTTAGGACTATCATCAACTTTAGTTACAGTCCCTTGTAGTTTATCAGTGGAAATAATAGCTTCCTCAGAATCCACAAGCTGTTCAGCCGCAGCGTGCTCATCATCATCAAACCACTGTTTGAAAACATCGTCGGACATTGACTCAATTTCAGAGTCATTCCAATCCACATGTTCATCATATTCATGACGATACTGTCGTTGTTGGTTAGCCATTGTGGCGGCCATCATACATTGGAACGAAGCCTGTTGCTTACTTTGATTAAACATCATTGTTTCCAAACGGTCCATCTTGCTCGCCATAGTATCATCCGGCGGCTTCGATATCATAAATGGAATTGCACGTGGTGTCGAATTCTGCTCCTTTTGTTGCAGTGTTTCGCTCTGCTTTTCTCTTGATTTTTGCTGCTTAGCAGCAGGTTTTTTGGACTTGGGTCTTTCACCCTTATCCACCGTAGTATCTTTTTTGTCCATAATACAAATTTTTGTCAATATTCCTCACAAACTAGTAATTTTTTAAAAATGTTCATAAGCGAAATCGGAACGGCATGTGAACAGTTTCTGTTCATGCAGTCGATATGATTTACGCATGCGCAGTCGGGATCTCAGTTTACTACGAACGTATTATGAAATAAAATAGCATATGTATCCTAATTGTTATATAGTGCATGAGACAAGCCCTGCAACTGCTGCTTGAGGAACATGAATTGGTCTGCCCAAGATCTCCATCTTCCTCTGGGTACTAATTGTCAGACCAATAAGTGGACACTGTTGCATGAATGGCAAGATAAGGGCTTCACTGAGTTGCCACCCAAAGTTTCTAAGTGAGTTTACTTTGCGCGGGTCTTTGTTATTATTCATGGCTACAATGGTGCTTGAATTGAGAGGGCGAACATTGTCCACTTGTTAGATTTTACTTTGCACGTGTATGTTTGTGCTCTTTGATCAACAATATCAGTGCCACCCTTGGTAAAATCATAAAGCTTGTAGATAGCCGGTTTCCGTTTACTGTCATCTTTGGTAACACCCAGAATAGGTTTCATAGTGATGAGTAGTAGCACATTCCGTGGCCCTTTAAGGTTTGCCATCATGGTACCGACCATAGTTATACCTTCACTGAACAGACAGTGTAATGGACGTGTAGAGTCTGTCCATACTAACATTACGCCCCTGTAAATCCATGTGATCACATCATACCTTCCATTAGATAGTGCACTACCGGCTCTGTGCCTATAATTTACTTTGCGCGGGTCTTTGTTATTATTCATGGCTACAATGGTGCTTGAATTGATCCTGCAAGTATCCAGCACACAGGAGAGGGCGAACATTGTCCACTTGTTAGATTTTACTTTGCACGTGTATGTTTGCGCTCTTTGATCGACAATATCAGTGGCACCCTTGGTAAAATCATAAAGCTTGTAGATAGCTGGTTTCCGTTTACTGTCATCCTTGGTAACACCCAGAATATAAAATTCAGGACAAAATGTAGTAAAAAAAGTAACTAATTAGTTAATTAATTAAGTGGCAATCAGGGTAATTTTCCCTATACATGACTGTACGAAACATGCATTTATATTCTAAAAATTGCAAAATGGCATATATATCTTTTAATAGAATTAAACAATTTGGTAAAAGTCATACACTTTTGAAAAGGAAACTTGATGAGGAATTCAATTTTGTCATTTATTTTTTAGAAAAAGTTATGACTGATAAATATCCTAGAAATAACATGAATTATTTCATTATTTTTGACCACCCTGTATATTTTAACCTCAATAAAATTGGCCATCAAATATATTCTTTCATGAAAGGCCATCATTATATACCCTTCAAGCAGTATTTGTTTTGTCTAGATTCATCATTCTCAAAAAAAATCTTGTCACCTTTGGGTGACCAAAATGTCAATTTTTTTAATGTTACACCCATATTTTTGACACACCCTGTATATTTTTATTTTTATTAGCAGATATGACATCCTTGGAATATAAACTTTCCAACGATATACAATGTTATAGGTGAAAGTGTACACATTAAAATTCCTACTCTGATGAATCAGAATTGGTGTATTTTTCTGAATTTTTTAGTGTGTAATTATTTTTCTGACCAATTTATAAACTACGACATATACAAAGAAGTTTAAACTGACTTTTAGGAACTAGAAATGTTTAGTTCAAATGTTAACACTGTGGAAACTCACTATAGTATACATTGCAATGGCTATGCCCACGCCGCTAGCGTGCTAGAGGATGATGAATAATCTTCAAACAGCTTTTCCAAGAGGTTTATTTGTAATTATAGTCATGCTAATCTTTTCTAATATATATATTTACCGACATCCAAAAATAGAATAATCCAAATTGTGCTTGATTAGAGCGATAAGTTATAACAATTACATTTTATGGAGGTGCAAAATTCTGCAGATGTGTATCGCCGGTGAGAAATTTATGCATTTTCATTATTGTTATTTAACTTATTGTGTGCTTTTTAAAAAAAAAATTGCTAAAATCTCAGGGGGGGGGGGGAATCCCCCACCCCATGCCGCGTGCTCGGCTCCTATAGACATTTTAGTTTCATGCAGTAAATGTTTGGACGGGCAAGTTTGAAATCCTGGCTAAGCTTGATACATCGCATGTCATGTATTGCCTCGGTCGACAGATTTTGGATTTTTTTCCCCCCGACCGGCCGGCCATATTTTTTGTCCATGCATGAAACCGGAAACAGATAATTGTTTTTGTCCAGCCTTAACACTATGCATACCCAATGTCTCAACTCAAGTACATGTAAGTCCTCAGTTTAAATAGTTGAAAGAGCTATTTTTACATTGATGCTTCTAAAGATGGATTTTTGTAGAAATGGCACACAAGTAAGTCACAATGGAATAGCTCATATAGCTGGGAAGATTCCCTTGCCCAATTTGTGAAAGAGTTTTTATAAAATTTCTTCAGAACGTTTTTTTTGTGAAATTTCCAAAGATTTTTCCCCCAAAAAAAAATATGGGAAGGGGTAGCAAAACATGTTAATCTATCCAATTAACCTTTATTTTAAACCACTCTTTTTCTTGAAAATTATTGTTTTTGATCGCTATAGTTAACGCACCATGGGAAAAAACCACAGGCAATTTGCTCTCAAAATGTCAAGGGCCCTAACTGTTTCTGATGAGTCCAAATAATTTAACCTAATTTTCAAAATGGTCTAGTTTAGCTTTTTGGAAAAAAAAAGCAGTCTCTATTCGGGTCACATGTGCATTTGTCAAAAATGAAAGTGAAATCCATCTAAAGTCACTTGGAAATTCAATGCGTCTCCAGAATTTCTATGGGCCTTTACTGATGACTCTTTAGCGGGCCCTCACTGATTTTCAAGGGCTGAGGGCCCATCTGAATTTCTGCACTGCTTACTGGCCCAGTCAAGACATGGTCTTTAAAAATTCATTGTCAAGGTCAAAAATAAAGTTCACGTAACAATTGGTCACGTTCATGAATTCGCACAAAACTATATATGTTCAAATGACTTCAAAGTAAAAACTCTGTGAAGTGTCAGTAAATTTTGTATTGACCTTTACACAGATGATAGACAACATATTTAAACAGTTTCATATAAGTGATATGAAATTCTATCCGATCATCAGGATTTCTTTGATGCAATGTATTGTTTGGTAATGTATGTGACATTTTGGTGTACCCCGGTAATGTTTTGGTCACGTTTGTGACATTTTAAATTGTGTGCTCATTCATGGATGGACAGAAAAACTTCACAATTTCTGTTCTGGAAATACTTTTCATGTACCAAGTAACAAACTTATGAGTGAAAAGCCTGCTTGAGGTCAAATAAAAAAGCTGATTGTTTAGCTGAAGTCAAAAAAAGTTTTACTTTCTGTGAATTGGCTTCCATTTGTGTATGGAAAAGAGTGAAAGCACTGTAAGTTACAGTAACATTTTTATCACAACTGTAAGACTCGTATTATGGAAAAACTTGATATATTCAATAAATATTCCGATACCAAATTCAAGATCTTTTGCAATGTGACAATAATTAATTTCTCACCTGTTTCCCAATTTGTAAGGACTTCTGTAACTTCCAGTGCAATTCCTGTAACTGCACTTCTTCTAGGGTGACCAATCTGCCATTCATGTTTGCCATCATGATTTGTGCTTGTTTTCCAATGACGTTAATGTAGCTGCAAAAATAAAATAATGAAATTTTGTTAAGGTGGTATACTAAAGGCAAAATGAAGTTGCTCTGATTTAGATTAAAATAGGCCTGCTGTGGAGAGATAAGCAAAATAATATTAATTCAAAAATTTGAGCCAAATCGGACAAACGGTTCTTGAGTTATTGCAGATGAAAGATTCTTTGTATTCAATTGTTTTTGCCAATATATTGATGTGACTAAAGTTTATGCATTTTCAAAAGACAAGGCCCAGGGTCTTTAAATTCAACTATACATTTGTAAGCCTGTGGAGTTTATGTCCAAAACCATAGAACTGAGCATTACCTTTACAATTCAGTAATGTGTATTATGCTACATGAGAAATACCTGGCTGTTACCACAAACTTCAAAAATTCAAGGTCATCCAAGTTGAATAGAAAGAACCAGTGAAGATCTTCAAATGTTCTTACATCATATTCAATGTGTAAGTAATTGCATCCGTCTATGATGTACTGTGTCTCTTCGTTAATTGCAAATATGATCACACCTATGGGAGCTTGCATTCTCTTTGGAATTTTAGATCATACTGTGTGAATAGTGATCGAGAAGATTGTACTCCACTTCTAAAGACAGTCGACCAAGAACATTTACTGAAAACATGAAAATTGTAAAACTTAAGTCACAGCAATTACTTTTTCTAATTAGGCCCTACTTAATTACTGCCCTGTCAGGCTTGGTCAATCTGGGCATACTTTCTCCAAATTGCACTATTTTAAAAAGTTAATAGCGTCACTTCAAAACTCAAGCGCCGGTAATGTTGATTTTAGCTGGTTTTGGGCGGTTATTCTTGATGAACCAGCCAGAATCCCCCAGAACCAACAGGAAACTGCCAGTTGAGTTTTGAAGCGGCCCCTTGTTTTCTTCCATTTGAAATACAGTATTACATATTCAATGATAATAACTTTAGCCATGGAAATTGGACATTTTGTTTTAATTTTATTACAGATTAAGTAAAAGAGATGATGAAAATATTTACAAGAAGCATTAAAATTTGCTCTTCCTATTCTTTTACACGTGATATTTTCAAAGGATGATTTTTAATTGATCACAAAGCTCTAGTGCAGAATGAAAACATCAAAACCAATTAACACATTCAAATATGTCAAAATTGTATAATTAAAAAGTGAATCATGTACATTTCTTTGTACTGGTTTTATATTGAATTCCTCACCATGTTATTAACATTTTCATTAAATATATCAATAAAAACAGAACAAAATGAATTATTGTATGAAGAAACAGGTTTGATAAAACTTACAATATCGTATACTTTGTTATTGGTAAAAATTAAAGCACCCTCTATTTAACGTACCATCAAACGTATTGATCAAAGTATGAGAGAGTTATATAGACTGTACCAGCTAGCTGTTAAATTTTACCTTAAGTTCTCTATGGGGGTTAGCATACATTTCTTTACTTAACGTTGACTCATGGGCCCTTAATTGTCAGCTTTCCAGGTAATTTTGATCTAAAAACACTTTTTTTGCATTTTGGACAAAATTTTACAGTTTGTTAAACAGCTGGCATCAACATCATGTTTATAATGTGAAGAAAAAAAATCCACATACTTTTATACCATAGACAACCAATTTGTTACAAGATTAGTGTAAAAGTACAATTATATGTTTTGTTTGCATTATTTTCATTTGTTATTACCTTTCTTGAGCCAAATGGGACAAATTTATAAATATATTCTGGTATTTATCACCTAAAATAAGTGATTGCAAAGTAAATACATCAACCTGTATGTTAAATATTACTTAAAACCCAAACCTTGCACAAGGTTGCAGCGCAATCTATTAGGTGATATTTGGAACAATAAACGGGCATGCGATGCAACCATGCGATGGTCTGCATGCTTGCAATGTGCTTGCACATGTATGCGTTACATGCCCGTATTGTTCCAATTACGGACTATCAGCTTGCGGCGCGTACATCTGAGCTGCTTGCCGCAAGCATTACAAGCAGGCACATGGTTGCATTGCAAGCACATGAAAGGTTGCAATTTGCTTGCTCATGCATGCGTTGCATGCCCGTATTGTTACAAATATCACCACTTTGCAAGCTTGGCGGGTGGAATCCCTTTCCGGTTTGCCATCATGGTGCCGACCATAGTTAAACCTTTACTGAACAGCCATTCCGACAGTGTAATGGACGTGTAGAGTCTGTCCATACTAAATTTGCGCCCCTGTAAATCCATGTGATCAATCATACCTTCCATTAGATAGATAGTGCAATACCAGCTCTGTGCCTGTAATATAGTGTTCTGTTGGCTCTTCTTTAGGATTACCAGCGTACATATGAGTTATAAATGTGTATGGGTATCTTGTTGCATTCACTGACTTGTAAAGTAAGCCATACTTTGCTGTTTTTTTTGGATTACACTGCTTGAATGATATATGTGTTCTCATTGGATACAATATCTCGTCAAGAGACATGAAATCATCTGGTGTGATGGCCAGAAGGCATCTCTCTGTAAAAAGCTTAATTGTTTACATTGGGATTGGTCAGATTCAAGAGTTGCATTGACTTAATTCCTTGTTATGGCAGCCTACTCATGATCTTGAGTTAGGCCGTCCGTCATATGCTTACAAAATCTGTCGACCAATTACCCATGCTGACAATAAAATAATTATTTAGCGAAAAAAAACTCTGAACCAATGCTATGCACTTTAATCTTTATTTCGCTGAGTAACATGCTGCTTACAAACTAGTAAAAGGGTAAAAATCTTAATATGACGTGGCTGTGAAGTGTACATGGAGATGAGCACTCTGACGTTATGCTGCTTCGTCATTCCCACAATAATCTTATATTTTATGCCGTCATCCTTCGCAGTCCAAACAATTCATATTCCTCTCCAACTTTAAGTGAAATATTGGTCCGCAAATTACTTTACGGATACAGACAATTTTGGGTAACACATGGTATAGAATGAACCCTACCTATTTCTGCATCACTAATAGCCTTTCTTATGTCATCCTCTTCAGTGCTGGTTATTTCTTTGCTACTGCGTAATGGTCTAGGTGTAATTGTGTCAACTATCCCTGATTCAGACCTGTAAAAATAAGTGATCAGTTTTCAAAGTAAATATTTAATATCTTTATTTTTACATTTAATCCAGTCAACCTAGCAATTTTGGAGGGGTGACCACCATTAATTGCAACAATTGCAACTGGTATGCATTTCAGAAATGTCACCTAAGGCGTATCTTTTCTGCCGAATCAATCAGGCTCTGATTACCGTTGTGACGGTTGCCCGATCCTCTTGATAGGTAAAGGCAGTAGACGGCCTTCAGTTGGGGGTCCTCCTGCCCTACTGGTCCCTTGAAAAGCCTCCCCTGTAGAAACAGACCGCTCTATGCATGATGTCCCATTTTGTAGGCCCTCACTAATGATTTTGGAAGTACCACGAGGAACACAGCCCACGACTCTTCCACACACATCTCTCACATGTTGAACACGAGGGGAATCCTTGGTATTTGTTCCGTCTGTTAGACGTTTTTTTTCTCGTTCACCATAGCGTGCTCGCCAGTTTTCTTGTACTCTCACGAGGGCCGACCAGCACTGACGATATGCTCTCTTTCAATAACGCATTCAACCGAATCAAAACAAACTCTATCACCTCCGACGCTAGATGGCAGTATTTCCTCAGTGACGTCATCATTTATTAATATACAAAGAAATAGGCTTTTTCTGCAGAGTTAGGGGGTCTATATCAGCACCAGTGTTTTTAAAATGTATCAAAAATTTGTTAAAGAAAAAAATTTAAAATCGGATCAAATTTGACCATTATATCGCTGATTTATGGTAAAATTAGTAATGGCGGATTTGCGAAAAAGTGGAAATATTGGGGTATTTTGGGTGCCTAAAAAATGGTTTTACCATTCAATTACCTGAACAAACTATGCAGGAAACGATTGTTACAAAGCTTTTCTGTTACAAGATAGAAACTTGATTATGGTAACTGAATGGCAAAACATTGAATTTGCCACTGAAGTCCGGCGGGCAGATTCAACGACCCATCACTACATAGGATATGATTTCAAATCATCAGTTCACAAAAATAATAATGAAATATGTGCAAATTATACACTTACCATCAAGCCCGTAGCCAGGGGGGTGCTGTGGGGCGTCGCACCCCCCCCCCCAAATATGACAATATACAAAAAAGGTCCACATAAATTCTGTAAATGTCCCCCAAAAGAACACCCAAAGCACCAAAATACGTAAATTTAGATTGTTTTTTAATAAAATACTGCACAAAATGGTCTCAAAAGTGCTAAAACCTTTTTTTTTTTCTTTGCTTGTCACTTTGTCAAAACCACTAACATTAGTTTAGGGTCGACCAAAACGAAAAATTTTCCTCCAAAAAGGTCCACTTTTTGAAAATCCGCACCCCCCTTGAAAAAATCCTGGCTACGGGCCTGCTTACCATCACATTCAGAGTTGGTGTGTTTCCAGATTGGATGGTGAGATGGTGGAAGTGGCGATGGGCGAGGCAGTGCAAGTTCCTTTATATTCGTGACACAATCTTGCAAAGCTTGTAGGAGAGGGCCAAAAACTTCCTCCATATTCATTCTGTCATCTTTCATAATAACCAATAAGCTTGGCAAAGTCTATCGAGTGCCTGTCCTGCTGATTGATAACTTGCAGAATCATCTTGGTTGACTTGCCACCTTTATCAGCCGATACATGAATCCACAGGCTATTTTTCCCTCAAATTGTCTAAATAAATCAAATGATTTGCTTTAGATTATCTGGGTGATAATTTGACGTACATCCTTTACCCTAACAAAATGCAGAACCTCCCCAGATGTTGAAGTGACAGTTCCACACACATCCCACCCTACTTCCTGTGTAAATACCTTTTTCAGTGTTCGCCACATCATAAAGTCATTATACCTCGTAATGATAACACTGTTGATTTATTGAATTTCGCAACTATTTTAAGTCCGGCTTTCTCAGCTGCTACTGCATAGCCCTCTCGGTCATGTTCAATGTTATTGATGCGCTGAAAATGAACATGGTTCTCCGAAGCAAAGGGTGTTGAACAAATTTTCTCCACTTTTTCAATCAGTTGTGAACATCTGTTTTTTGTTCGTTTCCCAGCTGCCTTGCTGTTCACTTGAATTTTTGGAATCTTCAAATAAAGTTTTACCTTTCCACCTACTCCTAATCGTGATATCACAATGCAACCATCTGAATCCAAATTGCTTTCCCTATATTAACAATCAAGTCCTGTAACATTGCCTTTTGGGTTTGCGTAAGTGGGCCATCCTTGCTGACACGTTTAAATTGCTTATTTCTCTCCCTTTCCTTTAGTACAGTAGATGTCAGTGTCGGGACTATAAAATTTGTTGTCAACATCCAACAATCACTTTCTGGCAAAAAATCCAGTATTCTTGATACAACATTCCCAGGTAGCTGATGCCCAAGAAATGATAGTGGAAACTGTAAGCATAAGGAGAATGTTGATGCTGATATTGTACTTTCTTTCTTGGCCACATGTACATCTGTTCTGTCAGAATCTGAGTCCGACTTTGTACGCAACATTCGCACTGGCAGTAGGCTTTCATCTCGTTGCCGTTTACGTCCTGGACTTTTTGGTGGCACTGGGAGGGGACTTGTTTCAGGTAGATCATTATTAACATCTAATACAGACACAAGTGGGGGACGTGACGGTTTTGGGCTTGGCTTGCGCTTTACCTTCGAGTCCAAAATGTGAGGGAATGTCAAATCTCTGTTGTCACGAAACTTCTGCCCAACAATCGTTCTGATCTCTCCTCCGCTGTTACACCAAAACAACATGCAAGTGTCAACCTCATAAGTTTTACTTTTCCTCCATTTAGCACACTTTTTTTTTTCCTGAAGAACGAGGCCCAAGCAAACCGCAGATACAACAAACTTTTCTTGAATATATCCCCATTTTGCTGTCATGAATGTGAACTGTAAATGAACAGCCAACATGGCAGCAGGTACTGCCGATAAAGATTCAGTTATAGTCATGATTTAAATGATATATCAAGTACAGCTGCCACTGCACAAGGTGTATAACAAAGCTTACCACCACCACACCAATCCATGCTTCCAAATTTGACTCCCTGCTAACCGCGGAACATGCGATGAAATGTTGTATACAATTCACACAAAACATAAAATGCAGCGTAAGCTTATTTCAATAAAACCAATGCTTTTGACGATCAAGTACGTTACTCCATAATTGCGAAACATAATTGAAATATATTCCAGGAAAAACGTCTTCGTTTCAGGTCGTAATTTTTAAAGATGGCTTCCGAACAGCTGATTGAGCGGGGTTTCTATGGTAATACCGGAAGTCAGCACTGATCCCAGAGGGTTTGTTTATGTTTATTTTTGGAAGATACGATCGCGCATGCGCAAGCAAATCGATTGACCCAGGAGTGGACAATGTCTTTCGCTGGCGGCGTAGGGTGAATATGTCCCAAACTGTCTCTTGTGCTCTTTGTATGACCCCTGCAGTTTTTCTTCCTCCACCTTCCTCTCTAGACCATCATAGTATGCACGTTGAGCATCTGTTAGTGTAGCCATTTTATACCTGGAAATAACATTCATAAAAAAGGAAAAAAAAAAACCTTCACGGATAGATCTACAAAAGTTTGTCAGAAGTGCAATGAAACTTCCAATATCATTATTATACACCCAAAGTTCATAAATTGCCTTAATTATATATATAGTTAAATTGACATCTAAACATGCATCCCATTCTATTTTTTTTACAGCACACAGATATTTAAACTATCCATCCCCTCCCCATCCAACAAACAAACACACAGAGAAAAAACATCACAAATTTCAAATTTACAGTGAGTAGGCCCATGGCAGTGCAGCATTTCAAATTGACAATGATTATTTTTATTTGGTGGCGTTGTTTGCTAAAATACTAAAAACTGGAAATTCCAAGACAATCCCTTACTGAATGAAACTCGATCGTCAGCGAGACGTTACTGATAGCAAAGAATGGGTGCTATTTGGGCGATTTTTCATAATGTGTTGTGTGGTTATTCTCCGGTTATACTATACAACATGCCGGGCCAGTTGTAGTCTCATTTTAGGCTACTTTTCAACCAGATGGCAACACAGTTACTCAAGGCCACTACTCAATATGGTCTTGAATTCCGCGTGTACGGAAACACCGTGTGTTGAGATGACTAGAATGGTGAACTAAATTACCTCGCAAATTTGATCAAAATGAACTAGATTTTGCTCTCAAATCATGCTTTTATGTGATCGTGATGACTTTGGGATGCTTTTGATGGAATTTGCACAGATAAATATGGGATTTGCACATATACTGCATGTCAAAAGAAATATGAGCTAACATTACTTACTATACTTAAACGTACTTAACATCTTTAAAAATCAAAATCTGACCATGTTGACATCTTATTCTAAAGCTGCTGCATGGTCCTGCTCTCAAACCCTCACAAAACTTCCAGTCATACTTAGTCCACTTGAAGGGTAGTAGGTTAGAATGAGTTTCTTTTCGGCGTCATCATATATGTACTCACTATAACGTTTTTCTTAGACAGAGTCGGGTAAAAACTTATCTTCAGTAACAAAACAAACGTCACCACTATCTTTTAAGATTCTCTTGTCCCAATCATCACATTGGTCAAATCGCTGTTCTTGAAATAAAGTTGTCTTCCTTCCTTTAAACGTGGCACTTTGATGAGAGATTCCCAATCGTCTTTACTTTAATATTTGTGCTCTGAACTTATCACCTATGCAGAACCTTGAGGTCCATGCTTCAACTTCTTAATTGTAGAACGAAGTTCAATCATAAAGCTATCTTTTCTATCAGCATGATCAGTCGATTTAGGACTTTCTTTGTCGATAACTTGTGACTTTTCAAGCCAGCTATCGTACTTCTCCCCATCCAACCCAATGCACTTTGTAACAGTCTCTTCCTGAATCTGTTGAAATAGCAAAAGTAATTTATGCATTAATATCAAATATCTTGTGTTGCAAATTTAAAGGTGAAATGCCAGCAAGTCATGACTTACCTACATGTCAAAACATGATTGATAAAAAGAACTGCTCTTTTGTAAACTTTCTCCATGTGGTAAGTTAAAGAGGCTGTGAACAGATGGTTCACAAAAGTAGTTCCTTGTGACATTGACACCGTGTCATGCACCATATCAAATCATTTGAAAGTGATCGCTTACTGTTTTAACAAACTTCCAACTTGATTCTTTGTGTTGATATCCTTTAGTTCCCACTTCATCCAAGTTGACAAGCAACAATTATATTACAGGTGTCCTCAAAATATATGTTAATGAAATTATATATTATATAGCATTTTCTCTTTGCTACCTCACCAAGGAAATACATATGAGACACAAGTTTCCTGTCCAGAGCTACAATATAAAAAGAGAAAATATATCCTTGTTTAAGTAAAGGATTGCTTCAAAACTCAACTGGTGGTTGCCTGCCAGTTCTGGGTGGTTCAACCAGAATAAACAATAGCCAACCAGTTTTGAAGCCGCACCTATAGGGATCCCACAGCTCAAAAAGTACATGATATCCCCTGTGCTCAGAGTTTTTCATCTCCTGATTTACCAGTTTTTGTTGAATCTGTGACATAAACTTGTGCAGAAAGTTCCTTATCTGGAGGTTTGTATTCAAAGTTGACCAATCGAATGAATGAGCTTAATTGGAATTTTTCCTTCAGTTCTCACTGTTAATATTATAAAATAGCATGTGTATCCTAATTGTTATATAGTGCATGAGACAAGCCCTGCAACTGCTGCTTGAGGAACATGAATTGGTCTGCCCAAGATCTCCATCTTCCAGACCAATAAGTGGACACTGTTGCATGAATGGCAAGACCAGGGCTTCACTGAGTTGCCACCCAAAGTCAAATGAGTTTACTTTGCGCTGGTCTTTGTTATTATTCATGGCTACTATGGTGCTTGAATTGATCCTATAAGTATCCTGCACAAAGGAGAGGGCGACCATTGTACACTTGTTAGATTTTACTTTGCACGTGTATGTTTGCACTCTTTGATCGACAATATCAGTGCCACCCTTGGTAAAATCATAAAGCTTGTAGATAGCCGTTTACATTTACTGTCATCTTTCGTAACACCCAGAATAGGTTTCATAGTGATGAGTAGTAGCACATTCCGTGGCCCGGTACTCTTGGTTCTGACAACATAAGATTGAGGCTCATGTTCTTCTCTGATATATTCCATAGGACCTTGTATGATAATTCACCTTGCCCTTCTGTACTTTTGAAGGCAGTTGGAATCCCTTTCCAATTTGCCATCATGGTTGCCAACAGTTGTTACTGTTGATCTCACCGAGGTCGGACATGTTATTAACGCTGTGGTGTTCAATGGGATAATCAATGGATAGCTCGTAAACGGCCTGCATGCCCTACTAGTATCTGACTACCTGTATTTAATGGGACTTATTCAATAACATTTCAATCATGGCTGACTTCATTGATAAGATGATTCAAAGCAGCAAATACAGA
>JXSR01S021790.1:0-25273 GCA_000969725.1 Ophiothrix spiculata | reverse complement strand
AATTCATCCATGAAATCTTTAAAACATTTCTTCAAAGAACTGACCTGTCTGTGCCTCCTTCTGTGTCCCTGTTGCTTTCCCGACTTCAGCTACCATTCCCGACTTCAGCTACCATTGGAAGGGAAAAATGAAATTTATAAATGGGTAGAAGTCACATTAAAGTTTAGTGTACAGTAGTGTGATTTTGCAGTGAACTCGAAATACACGAAAGGCACAGTAGCTTCGCCCATTTTCATTGGTGATAATTGGTCATTTCTCGGTTCAACACATGTCCAACACGGCCTGTCTTAAACTAGTCATCTCTCCGACGGATGCTGATGACTTTTTCTGAAGTGCCCGCAAAATGCGACCGTTTTCTGTTGTCATTGAAAGCTGTGTTGTCATCGGCACGATACCTCTCTGAATGTAGAATTAAGACAATACAATTGTTCTAAAGTTGGTAGTGATAAGCTGGCAAGTCCTGTGTTTGTTTGTTTGTTTGTTTGTTTCTCTGCATTGAAAATATCATGTAGTCAGATCGACAATTTGATACAGTTATTTTGAAATTGAATAAATTTGAAAAAGTTGACCTTTATTTATTTGACATCTGTGACCTTAATTGACCATTTTATACGCAATGTCAATTACATTCCATGTCCATAAGTTTCATGGTAATTACTCATAACATATAAGTATAAGTTAGATTGTTCTGTTACAAGCATTTTTTTTTTTAACCACTGCATGGTCCGGTGACATTAATCAAGTGTGATGTTGCCCTTGTCACTTTTATTAATATGGATTCAAAACTATCACAAATTATTTCAAAATTAACTTTGTATAGGTGTACTCCTAACGTCTGATTGGCCCTGTAATTGCATCTTTAGTCAAAAAAGCTTGTTCGAATGCCATTAATCTGATGAGAGTTGATTTTGGAAGACACATCACAGTCAATTCCTCATTTTCTTTTCAATACAATCCGTATGATATCAGAGACATGTCTGGAACCAACTCCACGAGAAATCAATTCATAAGAGGCGATGCGTATATCCTCTGTATATCTTCCATCACTAAAAGTGGTGATCTCTTTATCTCCCATAATTTCATCCAGATCATACTGGTCTTAGCATTCTCTGCCCATGCAAGAGCTATACCTCCAAGGATAAATTTGGATGTCATTCTGTCATCCTCTGTACCCACATATCAACTATTTAATGGTACTAATCTCTCAAATGTATGTGGTTTCCAATTATATTTTTTTAGTCAGAGAAGTGGATTTGCTTTTGTGCAGTTTCTTCCTGAGTTATGTTTTTATTATCCACAAAATATAGCATTAAGCACAATAGCAAAACTATGCCTTTGCACCTTTGATAAGAGTATGGGCATACCTTAATCTCCATGGCATATCATTAGATTAAAATTCATCTTCAGTTGATCTCTATTCAGCAAGAGTTTACTTCCCCCATCTCATAGCATGGTCAAATGTATGTCCTATGTCAATGAAGATGGCGTGGCCAACATAGCAGCGAATGGCACCTCTATGCATCCAAGAATGTAAATATAACCTCCAAATTAATCTGCAGTATGACATAAAGTTGGCATTAAAATTTCTGACAACGGTGTTGCATAAATTTTCAGTTAGTTTGATTAGATGGAGTCTTAATTCCTTCACGATCCCAAGCCTTATCCTCTAATCTACATCCACCAATTATTACCAGGTGATTTTGTCTCAGATATGTACCTGAGTGGTATGCAATGTAGGGCAATTCTATTAGCCAAGTTCTCCACTCTACATCCTTCAAGAAACACACATGTTATTGTATACTTACACAATTTTGTCATTACAAATTAAGGTCTAAGCCACCATATGCAATGACCGCCTCTCCACACTTGGTCCATGTATGTCCAAATCGCGTTGTGTTGGTGTGTAATTCTTTTGGTTGACACTCTGTCCATTGAATGATCTATCTTCATACTGTCCACAAGCAAAATATCTGTTTCATTCTATTTAGATCTTGCCCTAATTCCTCTTCTGAAGAGAATTCTGGTTCACAGGATTCTGGTTGTCAAAACATGCAGCGCCAAAAGTTTGGTTCTTTGCTTTCCGAATATTGTCATATGACCATCATTTAAGTCTTGAATTGTTTGCATTTTTCCCCCCCTTTTGCTTTACCATTTTTCAGAGTTTGTGATGTCGCAAAAGATGTCACAAACTCCAATCATACCATAACAATCTCTTAACTTTGTGTGGTCTGTGTACTAATGTACGTCTGCATTTTTTCGAACTTTCTGAGATTTTGGTACCAAAATATTCCTTTTTTTTTTCTCATTACCCATGTGAAATTTTACGGCTGAAACATGTTGCATTTCGGACATGTAAGTGAAAATGTGTTAGATTATTAATATTGTGGTAAGCATAAATTACACAGTTAAGTATAGGCAAATGTAAACTACAAAATTGCTCATAAAATCAAAATCGTTGTTCCAATTTAACTAAAAAATTTGAAATTGAAGCATCTTTCATATGTGCTACATCCGTCGTCAGCTGATCTTGTGCTGTGAATTTCTCTCTTGGTGATGATGTCATGAAATGATGACGTCATAAAACTTGAGAATGTTATTCCTCCCCGCCCCTCTTTTGGAGCAAGGTTTCCCAGATCGGGTCTAAGTCCAGGCCTTTATCTCTGTTCAGGTTCGGTCCTTTGGTATTAATATGTATTGCCTCCAGTACCCGACGAGAATACTCTTTGGATTCCCTTTCGAGCACTTTGACACCAGTCCAATCAATATTGTGGCCACCACTTCTTACAACATGTTCTCTAACTGCTGATTTTGATCAAGTTTTATGACGTCATCGTCATCCTATGACGTCATCACCAAGAGAGAAATTCACAGCACAAGATCAGCTGACGACGGATGTAGCACATTCGAAAGTACTTCTGTAGGTACGTTATTTACAGTAGTGCAGAAGTTTAATCCTTCATCAATTTAATGAAAAAATTGTTGACCTTTTGTATTAGGGATAAATTTTCAAATTGCTCAAATTTTCATGAAAATGGCTCAAATTAAAGGAACTGCTATGCTGATTCAGAAAATGTATAGTTTGATACTTCCACAATATCCAGGTATAGATGAATTAAGGGTTCAAGTGTCAAAGCCCATAGACTTGTAATTTACAATTGACCTTCGACCCCTTATTTTGGAAGTCCTGGCACAGTAGGTGTATCGAAGTATAAAGTTTTCAAAATAATATGGTACCCCAGTTAATTTGAGACTTTTTTCATTGAAATCTGAGCAATTTTTAAATTTGACCCAATACTAAAGGTCAACGAAATTTTATGATTTTGACATACAAATTTTGTGTATTTGACTTGTTTGCTTATGACCAGATAAATTAATCATATCATTTTTGCATTCAATAACCTAATACCTTTGATCTTGAATTTCAGGGTCAAAGGGATGTTTGAAAAAAATGCAAGGTATGTTTGCTCAAAACATTGTACTTTAATTGTGTGTAAAACTAACCTTTTACACATGTACTAATAAAATGGGAACAGGTTTACAATATGTCCTACATCACAGGTACTTTGGTATTTGTAAAATGCCTTTTGTAAGAACATGTAACTAATAATGTTTACAAGTCAGTGAACATCAGTTTTGAAGTTTTTGGTATATTTTTATAAATATGCAAGTTTATGCAGCTTTCATACTTGTGTAGTTTTATAGCTTTGTCACTGCATGGTGTATATATTTGGGAAAAAAACTTGCCACTTCCGGTTGTCATCAATATCAATAAAATTTTATTTTTTTTTCAACTTGAAATGCATTCAACTTTCAAAGTGACAAAGCTGCAAAGCTGCAAAGCTACAAAAGTGTGAATTGAATAAAGCGACAATGAAGCAAAGCTGCAATAAGTAAAGGCAATCTCAGATCAAAATATTGCTATATTAATTCTGCCCAACAAAGTAAAAACGCAGTATGGGTATTCATAGAGCATAGCACATACTTCCATTAAAGGTACAAGTTCACTTCGATCAAATCCCATGCAAAAAAGCTGTACGTACATATGTTTGATATAGTAAATACTGACTTGAGTTGTGCAAGAGGAATGATCGTCTGCTCATTTCTGCAGGATTTCTATAAGGGAAAAAGAAGTAACTTGCAATGTATCTGCTGTGCATAAACTGCATTTTTACTCTTGTTGGGGAGAATTGATAAAATGCAAATCCTGAAAGCAAATAATAACCAGTCATCAATCAGTTGAGAAGTTTATATAAATAAAGATTAAAACAAATGAAAAGAATGTGGTTTGAATGTGTGATTTTTTTTTGTATGAATTATTGCAATGTATCTACTGTATAGGCAGGGCTGGACATTAGCATCTTTTCTTACTGGCCAGTTGGGCAAGTAACTTTTCAAAGTCACCCTCCTGACAAGAAATATGCCTGCCCGAATTCTAAATTTGGGACAAATCGCACAACTTGGCCTTTTCCACTAAAACTCAGAATATTTTTTGGGGAAATTTGTGTGTTTTTTGCAAAAAGCTGCTATTTTTGTATTAAATTTTGATACATTTGGCACATTCATTGGTTTTGATTTCTTGAAAATTTTTCTTTAATTTTTGACATTTCAAATTTCCCTTTGATGAGGTTTGCATACTCAAAGTGGACTCAGCATATTCAAAAAATTCTACCCACCATGAAGGGCAGGTAACATTCAATTTTATGCGTCCGACACCAAAGTTAACTGCTAAGTTGACTGTCGGGCCAGTGCCCCATGTCCAGCCCTGTCTATAGTGGACTAGCAGAGATTCCTAGGTTCTGGTACATTAAAAGCACTAAACTTGTCCAGTTGTTGCTCATACCACCGCCTTGATCAAGGCGTTCGGCTGTTGAAACTATCACTGAATTAAAGCTGTGGTCACAATAGTAGTACGATCAGCCTACGAGCAGTGTTTAGTCCGTTTAAAAGGATCACAAGCAGTGGGTAAAGCGAGCAGCGAGGGTCTCACGTGGTCCTATTAGATGTACTAAACACCGCTCGTAAGCCGCTCGTACGATTATTGTGACCAAGCTATAACTTGAGTCTTTATTATGGCTATACTCTTTATCAACTGCGAGTATAATCGTGCGTTTACAAATTGAACACCGGATGGGTTGATTTTTGTACACAGTGCTTTTCCGGCCGAAAACTCGAGCACCGAACGTGCGAATCCAATTATTTTGCTATTTCATTTTTAGTTTAAAAAACACAAGCGCCATTAGGCGCGATACAGAGCATCATCATGGTTTAATTTTCGGCCCAATCAAAACTTTCATAACTTTTTCAACCTCTTCCCCCTTTATCAGATTCATACCTCAAATCACCATTTTCTCATATTATAAACCACTTATTAAATGCAATGACATCTGCCTTCACATCCCGCATCTCACGCACACTACTACAAACTTTCCACTGCATTAGGCCTACTATAAATACCAGTATTACTATACTCTTACACCAACATTGGTTTATTACAAACACAATTACTGAATGTTATGACGGCCTAGTTTGGTGGAAAAGGAAACTCAAAAAGAACTTGGCAAGTCTACTCATACCAATGATTTTTAGAGAGCCAATGTGTGTCTGTCTGTCTGTCTGTTTAAATCGATCCATTGGATACTCGGCAGGGCAGCTTTGCTGCATAACGCCAAGCTGGCATGTACACCACTCAATTTTTAACTAGACTGATCAGTCATATATTGGCTAATCATGTAGACGTGACAATAATTGCTTTAGGGGCATTTTGTAGCTCAAGCGCCAGTGCTGGGATTTGAACCCACGACAATCACATCATGAGTCCAATGCTCTAACCACTTGGCCACGGACCCCGTGTGCTCCGTAAGCAATCATAATAATTCAAACAAATATGACTCCCTATAAAATCGATCAAACAGCTTCTAGAATAATCCTATTATCCTGCATAATCTAGAAGATGGAGTATGTACAGTTATGACAAGATCATGTATCCTTGAAATGATATAAAATCCAGAGTGGCGCCCATGAGGAGGTCCAAAATGGGCATCATAATCATGATACAGACTGTCCACGAATGATTTATACCCGGGTACCATATTTTTATGGACAAGTGGGTACAATTTTGGTCAAATCTTGTATAATTTTAAGTGATACAGGTCTTTAGGTTTCTGAAGAATTTTGAATTTTTAAAATCGGATGTTCCTGTGGAAAGTTATAGACATTTTTCTAAACAGTGAATATTTTGAGAATTGTAAATTTGTACTCAGTGTAATTGTTGAACTTAAACAGTCAAAACTGACTACACTGAAACTCTGTTTTACTTCGCTAAAGTTAAAACATGAAATACAATTTAGGTTTTATTTATTGACTCTGATAGATGTAAAGGATGTCCTTGACAATGAAATAAAAATTTGGTTAGGGTTGAACAGCTTTACATGTAATGACCAGTACAAATAATGCTAGATGTTACGCCCCTAAGGAAAATCCGTCTAGAAACTTTACATTTGACATTGCTAATGACAACCAGAAATTAGTAGTTTGGGTGGGTATTATTGGTACCTACTCAGTATTTGTCGACGGAAACATCAACACTCCGCAGTATGTTGTCATAAGCAACAGATTTGTGGTTCCACAACTTCTGGCCAGCCAATATGGTGTCTTGCTCCATATTTGACTAAGACAATCTTGCTAATTTGTAGTAGGCCAAGTAGGAATAGATTAACAAGTCTCTAAGGTAATGCTTTTTGTAGATCATAGAAATAACAAAACCAAAGGAAAAAGATTTGAAATCGGTCATTAAACTTTGCAAACATTGGCAAGTGTGCAAATTATCAGTATTCATTATACCTGCATGATTATTTGTACTGATCAAAACCACGTTTGCCTAGATTTTGTATTACGTCATCACACAAAGCAATGAAGCATAATATTTTGATGAAACCTATGGAAAATGTAGAAGACTTATTCACTATTGTAGAAAAGCTGTTGGTTTTATGAAAAAATATGATTTAATATTTTTTCTGATTTTTTGAAATTGGGTATAAATCATTCGTGGACAGTCTGTAATACATCTGATGCATATCAAGTCAATTACATATAAATAACATTTTACACAAAAATTCAAAGTATCAAATCAATGACTTAATTCCTTTGAGGGTATTCACCATTCCTCCAGTAATTGGGTCTTTAACATGTTTCAAATAAAAAAAAATACCCATTCTAACGTCCAAAATGGCAATCAATATACATTTCTGTCTCAAACTGGATTAGAGGGACATTCATATAGCAATAACAAGATTAAATATACATGTACAAAATATTGAAAATTGCTTGTATGTAAGCACGTCTTTTGCTTGTGTCATTAAAGTGTTGTAAATCAAAAATGACACTGACACTATAGTTTAAAATTCCACCAAAACAAATTTCAAACCCTCACTTAACGCTCATTGGGTTCCCAGTCATCAGACGGGATAAAGTCTGCATGTCTTTGACAAACCAGCTTAAACGAATATAATATGTACATTCAGTGGTGTCAAAAACATTACAGATCCGAGCTATTCCGTTGAGTCTGTGAAATAGTCGAGAGGGCTTAACCAGTGGATTAAAACCAAGTGGGGTCATAATTTAAGAGCATTACATGTATTTCAGGTGACTATCGTTAGAGTTTCAAGAAAGGAATATATACAGTACAACAGGCCTTATTTTTCCTAATTTTAAATTGCTATAATATTATTATGTTAAGGTTCACTAGAAGCTGAGATAGCTTTCACATGAAAGCTTGTTTTGTATTGGTCAAAAGTAGGATATTGCTGGCAAGGCAAAATATTAAGCCAATCAGTGGTGCATTTATTGAATGATTCAACTGAATGATCTAGTCATTTAAACACACACTATTGACTTCATTTAATTAGTGTATGCATGGTGTTATGAACAATGCTAAACCATTAGGTAACTAATGGTCTGGAAAATACAATAGCTGTCTATTGCAAACAGAATACTAGTGCCTTTAAAATTAGTCCATAATAAAGAAATATTAATTATAACTGATTCGTTGTTTTATTTCCAGACAAAATGTTACAGAAGTTATTTCTAACCATAGTTTACATAGATTTATAATGAAATGTTAGTGCTTGGCTTTGAATTTCCTGTTAAATTAGCAAAAATGTCAAAATGATTTCCAAGTCAAAACACAATTAAACAGTAATTAAGTTGCAACTTCAAAATATGAAGAATTTCAAAAATCTGTCTAACAGATTTTTTAAACATGTTTTACTGAATCCCTTAACACCAAAATGTATTTAAAAAAATGATAAAACTCTGAAAAAGTATAGGCAATTCAAAAAATGGTAATTTTTGCTCATTTTTGGTTAAAAAGGGAGAAGTAAGCAAATTAATAAAAATACGTCTAACAGAAATTTTCACCATGTAGTAACAAACTGTCTGAATGCACAATTTCCAAATTAATGTCAAGATTGTCAAAAATATAGGCATTTATAGATTTTCCAGGTTTTTGTTTAAAATATGCTAATTATATGCAAATGATGATATTCAAAATCAAATTTTTTACATAATTTACATCTTCCAAGTGTAATATTGAAAATATTATGCAAGAAAAAGAGTTTCATTGAAATACCAATGAGTAGTTTATATTTTAGCATTGACCAGTAGGTTAGGAAAACTTACGGCCTGTCCCACTGACTCTCTCTACACTCTTATTTCGCGGGATTTAAAATTTTAGTCTGAGTTAGGATTAAATACTCCTGTAAACGCCAATATTTTGTGTTTATTTTATTTTGAATCATTTTGCGCGCTTTTATTTTCATGCTTGTGAATTTTTAACGTGCGCCGTTATATAAATACTGCTTTTTGCGCTACATTTATTTTCGCGCGTTGAGCATTGAGCGCGAAAAGCGCGAAAATTAATGTAGCGCGAAATAAACCACTTATACTAGTAAGTATAAGATAAATTTGAATCTTTATAGATTATTTATATATCAAGCTTAAGTTTTAAAACAAGGGTTAACTTGTTAATCTTTTAAAGGATTGAAAGAAAGAAAGTGAAAATATCGGCAAATTGACAAATCACGTCGATTATATTGTATCACGTGCCTTCCATTTCAACTTTTTTGCACGAATATACAGTTCCTAGCTCATTATAATATGTTCCGGTCTGTGAGCGAAAACTCTCTTATCAGTGTAAATAAATATCACATCCACAAACTTTTTCATGCCCAAAATATAGATTGATATTGTGGGCAAATCTAACTTTTACTACACAAATATACACTCTTAGAAAGGAAGGATCAAATATGAGACAAAAAGGACCAATTTTGATCCTTTTTAGGTATTAAATATGAGCTTACCCTTTAAGGATCAAAGTGATCCAAAAATAAGGATCACAATTCTTGATCTGAAAAAAGGGATCAAATATTTCTTATAAAAAAGATCTGCCTAAAAACATCTCACTGAAGTGACCCTAGCAGGGTTTGAACCCACGCCGCACTCACACCCTGTAATTACGAGACCAACGCTCTAACCACTTGGCCACGGGACAGGCATCTGTCAAGTGTGGTGAAATCATCGTATTTATACCATTGTATACATTTCCGGCTATGCAGTGGATATGGGGTGTACTTAAATATGAAACAAAAGATCTAAACGCGGTATCAAATATATCAAAATATATCCTTTCCGTATCAAAGTAATCCAGAAATACGGATCAAAACTTTGATATTGTAATCAAAAAGGATCAAAACTATCCACGTTGGATCAAAAGTGATCCTTAAAGGATCAAAATAAAATGATCCGGAAAACTTCTCGTATATTTGCTCCCGGCCTTCTAAGAATGCAGAGGTGAAATGACCTTGGTGAACATTCCGTTAATGAATTCAAAATTACCGAGGTGTAGAAGTGTATTGTGGGAAGACCTTAAATCATCCTTTGATCCAGACCCATACATAAGATGATTTGCTAATTCTTAACATATTTTGGCTGGTAGTACCATAGAATCACTGTCAAAAAGAACAACATTTCCATTTGAGATCCACTGAGAAAACTTAAAGTTACTATAAATTGTCATATTTACATTTGTACGAGATTAAGATCTATCTTTTCAGATCTGAAATTCAAATATTCGGTTATTTGTTCATCTCTTTTTTGAATAAAAAACATCTTCACATGTATGGAAGTTTTATTTTAAATCTATAGGGGGACTATTCCCTAGATTCAGTATTTAAAAAGAATAGAATTTATCTTTAGATTAACATTTTATTCCCATGAATTTAGAGTGTAGAAGTTACAACCGTAAGCTAGAATGTTTAGTCTAAAATTGCTTAAAATATACCAATTATCTGAGGATTTGAACTGAGCCAATGTGCAACTTATTTCACTTCGGCATATATGCCTTGATAGGGTGATTTGTTGATTTCCGTCAAGTCCAGATCTGTGTAACCTCTGTTATCATACGGTGTCTCGTAACCACCAGCAGCATCCCCTGTAGCATCAGTGTCCAGTTCCTGAGTACCCCGAAATTCATCAGACGGACGCGGAATAGATGAAGAAAGAGGTATACTTGTTGCATAATTCGGAGGAGTATTGTTGTTAGATGACCTTTTCCTGTGAAATGTAAGTCAATAGCCATGATAATGTGACTTATGTGACAAGAAAATATTTAGGTTCCAACTAAGTCAATATTGGTATAAATTTGTTAGTTCTTTTTGTTTGTTGCTGTTCTTGTTGTGGTTTTTTGTTTAAAGGTGAATGAGGGACCCTTTGCTGACTATACTTAGAATTTTAAAACTAAAAGTGAATCACATGTCTTAATGGATTGAGAATATTTATCCTACATTCTAGAAATATATATTACTATCATAACATTTGACTAACTGTTTCATTTGATTGTATTAATTCATTTTAATTAGTTTTGTAATCCATTTAAGGGTACAGGGAATCCATCTGCTCAGGAAAATTGGAATCCTAACTATTTTTTAAACATGAAATGATAAATAGTTTCAACTGCATTTGCGGGGACTCGAACCATAGATTATGGCAGGGGTTAGTCATGCATTACGAAGGGTGGGATCTATCGCTGAGCTATCAAGGCAACGTTGAGATCGTGAACTAAAATCTAAAACATAAACATTAGAATGTCATATTTTTTGTTTACATACAAATTGCAATTTTTGCCTCATTGGAATGCTATTTGTAAGTAAATTATGCGAAATGTAAATGTAGATACTAAAAACAGGCAATTCACAGTTTAAACAGCGCAAATTATGAGTCGTAATTCACGCCTGGTTTTTCGGGCAAAACAACGCGGGTTTGTTACATTATCATTCAAAATCAACACAGCATATTATAAAATATTGTTTGTAATTCAAAAAGTAGTATTAAGCCCACAATCTGTCAAAATTTGAAACCAGTGGAATTGAGATTATGAGGTTCAACTTTTCAAAAGGGTCAACTTTTTCGAAGTAGATTTTAGGCGTTATTTTGACCTTGATCATGGACGAGAAGTCACTAGTAAAGATTAATGTATAAGCTAGAGACTCTATTCAATATGTACGCAAAAAATTGTGATATTCTAATAGGTGTAAGTAGGTAAAAACTTGCAGTAAACATGATATTCGGCCGAGCAAGACGTTTTTAGGGACTGTAACCTTAAGGTTGGGGTAGACCTTCAAATGGCTGTACCCATATTCCGTGTGCACTTGTCTCGTTTTCTATTGTTAGTAATTGTGCGGCGCAACATAGACAATAAACTTCGTTCTGCTTAGTGATTATATCAGTGGCCTGTGTACGGCAGATATTCCAATTACCTGGTGCTCACCAAGTATGAACATGTTGATTGTTGGTGCTGCCAGGTCATAGGAATCATCTGCCGTACATGTCTGTGTTGTGCTGCACAATTGCTAACAATAGAAAACGAGGCAAGTGCACACGAATATGGGTACAGCCAATGGATACAGGGCCTTACTTTCAAACTAATTGCATAAACTATATAAAAGTAGGATTTTTATCCTGAACATGATGATGATATCAGTTTTTGACCAAAAATGTCAATTTTGGCAAAAAATGCCAAAAACCGTATTTTTTGCCCCAAAATTTCTGGAAAGCCTTACTAAAATTTGCATTGTGATTTTTTTTTTTTTTTTTTAAACTGACAAAAATAGGCCTAGGTCAAAAATTGCAAAAATTCCCACCCTGCCATCAAACTGGCAATGTTTGGCCTATTTTTGACAATTTTTCAAAAAATAAGATAAAAATAAAAAATTTGAGAATACAGTTCCTAGGCATTTGTTTCTAAATTCCAAAAAGCAAAAAAAGTTCAAGCTTACCAGAAATTTTGGGGCAATTTTTACCAAAATTGACATTTTTGGTCAAAAACTGATATCATCATCATGTTCAGTATAAAAATCTGCTTCTAAAAATGTATACTTTTATATAGTTTATGCAATTAGTTTGAAAGTTAGAGTACAAAAACGGTTTATGCCATTTGAAGGTCTACCCCAGCCTTAATAAACATACTTTATAAAGATAAGCAAATACTTTTCCAAGTTTTCCATTGTAATCAATATTGCTATAAAACGTACTTTGATGGCAATTTTGATACGCAAATTCTTGGGTGTACTTTGCAATGGCGCTTACCTTCTCATGCAAAAACATGAAATTGATGTGACAACAACAACAACTGAAGTACAGATTATTGCAGATACGATGACAACAGTAACATCTAAGTTGGAAGAAGTCCTGCTGGTTTGATCAAGACCTGGGTGATTGTGAAAAACGATAATACTTGCATTTAAAATATTTTTTTAAAACCCCAAAGTAAAACCTGACACATATATCAATATTCGAGTCTTGAGATTGTGAAAGAGTAGTACTAATACTAATCCGATGCTTTTCATCGGGCTCGCAAAAACGTACTTTAGAAGTGTGACCTAAAAATAATAACTGCGCACCGTAAGCGTTTGTTTTTGACCAAGGAAACGTAAAAAAGTACCTCGGCCCAAAACAAACCCCAACGATTTTAAAAAATGAATGACTTAAAGATGATGCAAAATTATTATTGTCATTAATTAATTTCTCCCCTTGCGGTTGAAAAATCATAGTATACAAATATTGACTACTTTGAGGTGCATGGTTTAAATAATTTCCTTCAGGTGATCTCAAAACCATCTTTTGAAAATTTGGGAAACAAATCTATTTATGCCCGGGTATCACTCTGTCTCAAAGCACGCTTTTCAATTTCATGAAATTTATTTATTTATTAATTTACAAAGTCTTTATCTCTGTTCAATCAGTTAGAAGTCAAAAACATATCATTATTTTAATATCACACAAATTCTATTTTTATAGTATAAAACATGTGAAAAGTGCGCAGTGTCGGATTCTACATACGAGTATTTAAAATGTGGATATTAAGTTTATTTAAAAGTCTTTTAAGATGTATTTGATATGATTGTATATTTCAATTTTGGAGTTTTTACACCTGTATAAATTATTCATGTTATATGATTTGTGATAATGAATGTTAACTTTTAGTGTATGCGTATATGATACTTTTTAATATGTTTGATATGAAATATATATACTTTACAATGTTTTAATATTTGTAAATTCTCACGGATATGTGGAAGACCAATTTGTATATTAAAGTTTTTTTACCGTGATTAAATAAATAAATAATTATTATTATTGTTATACGTAAAAACGTTTTCTTATATTCAAACCATGCCTGATTCAAACCCGGTCCTCCAAGTCAACTTAAAAGTGGTAACCATGAGTGTTCTAAATGTACTACATGCGGAACTCTGTCTTAATTCTGTGGCCGTTCTGTGGACTTGGAAGATATGGGAAAGATGACAGGAAAGATTTAACCAGACATCACAAAAGTAATGTAATATTTATGTTTTGTTCTTTGAGTCTTAGGTGTGAATTAGGTATTCAAACACGCTACAGAGTTGTTCATCGGCAATCACAAAGATGCATCCATGCGTCCGCGTATTTTTATCGCGCGATGGTGGCTTTATGAATACCTTTCAACAACGAAAATCTTCCTAAAAATGTATGAATTTAAATGTTTTCAATTTAACAAGTATTCATCCTCATAAAAATATTTAGCAAAATCTGAAGTAAAATGCTAGTTATTAAATTGCTTTGTCGTTTTTTACTATCCCAAACTGGAGTTGCGACACGCGACGAACAGTGCGCCAACTTGCCAGTTTTCTCTGAGATGCAGTTGCTTACGACTGCCGGATAACGATTTTTTTCTTAATTGTTAAAATCATCAAAAAAATGTTTGCATCCGTTTTGCGTGTTCAAATTTCAATGCACACTGAACGCATGCTTTACTAACGCGTTTAGTTAATCATGCGCCGCCTAGCTGCGTAATATATACGCGGGAATTATGCAGACGCAGATGTGCCTTCTAAGTAATCAAATTTTATCAAAAAAATGCCAGTTTTGGTCGTTTTTCTTAGAAAATAACACGGTGACCATATTTTTTTATTTCAGTATTTTGAAGAGGGCAAAAAGTGCTTTTACATATGTAAAAATCAAAAAAATAAATGGAGGATTTACTATTTTACAAGCACATAATGATCGACATTTTGGAGTTTTCCCTATACTTTGTATGGTTAATCGGGTGATTTTATGGGAAAATATGTACTTTTTGAAATGCCTGTATCTCAAAAACGAGCACGGTGACCTATATTTTTTATTTTAGAATCGTTATCAGCACAAATAAATCTACCAAATACTAAATTTTTAAGAAAATAAATGGAGTATTTGTATCTTAGAGAAAACCCCTTAAGTGTACTGCGTAAACGCACCTCCTTGTACGATGTGCCGTGCGTGACTTGCTTATTTGAATACCAACTGTGGATTCATCACGAATCAACAACGGTACGCTCCCGTATAAGAAGATGAAAATCTTGTCTTTGAAAACCTTGAAAGGGGGGATCAATGAAAATTCGCTGAAAGGGAGGGGGGGGGGTAACATATCCAATTTTGAAAGAGCATTTTAATATATCCTATTTAAACATTAGGTATACTAACCTGTTTCAGCGATAACGTTTATTTTAAAACTACACTTTGCTGATCTTCCGTCTGCATCAAATGCAATCGCAGGAACTACTGTTGTGCTTCCAACATCAAAGTGACTGCCCGGATCTTGTGCATATGTGATTGTGTACATCGGTGTTCCACCTGTAGCTACGTACTGCCTGGTAATGCACCGGGACACTGGTTTCACCTGCAGGCGCCACTTGGTTGATTACCGACGGGTTGCACTCAAGACTTAAAAGAGTCGAAGCTGTCAAAGGAAACACGATAATTAATAAAAGGCAGCAAGATGTAAGTGATTTATCGTAACGTTTTGGCTCCGCTTTCCGATAACAGTTATAAACCCCAACTATAATTTGACAAAGATCAGCCATAATACCTGCTAGATATCATTGACATACGACATTACCTTCTGAAAGTGGCACTCTTGATTTTGTTGATATGGTGGTCAGCTGTAATTGTGTCGTCTGCCCTGGATCTGAATGCGAATTAAAACAAAACTAAAATAACATGCAGTTTCATCTTGTACAATATCTGTCTATTTTCAGTCAAAAGTCGGGATTTTTGATATTTTGTATTTTAAAAACAAAGACAAAAATTGAAGAAAAATGAGAAAACACTTCTTAGACATTTTGTTTCTATAGATTCTAAACATTAAAAAAAAACCAGTTCAACATTTTGTGAATTAAATTTTACTTAAAAATTGCTGTTTTTGTCCGTTTTTGCCAAAATTTACTTTTTTGATCAAAAACTGACATCACCATCATCTGCTTAAAAATCCGCTTCTAAAATGTATACTTTGCTATTGTTTGCCACTAGTTCAAGCAATCAATCAGTCAATTAATCAATCAATCAAAGATCAGACACATTCATACAGCGCCTAAACCAAACAAATTGTACTATGGCGCTACAAAGGCAAAAATACACAAAATGAGTTAATTATTGTAAGCTACTGTGAACAGATAGCTTTTCAGTTGTTTTTTAAAAGTTTCAATAGTCCTGCATCCCTTGATGAAATCAGGTAGTGTGTTCCATAGCTTTGAAGCATAACATGAGAATGATCTGTCAGCAAATGAAGTAATTCAATGTTCAATGAACTTTGGATATGTTGATGTAGAGCGAAGGCGACGCTGTGGACTCTTTCATGCTTTAGTTCAAGCATGCTGGAGATATAGTCTCGAGTTTGGGAGTTTACGCCAGTTCGAAGTCTTCCCCTGTCTTAAGGATACATGCCCTGAAATATTGGTTGACAGAAGCTAAAAAAATGTCTTGAGTTTTTGGCAAGAAAATTGTGTTTTTGATACGATGACTATTAGAAAAAGTGGAAAAGTCACGTAAAATATGTTTTTTAAACTCATTTATGAATCGTATAAACATAGCAAGTCTGATATGTTTGCAAACATTCTGTCTCAATGCAACCGTATCTAAGACCTGTGGCTGTTATCCTGGATGTATTATGATAAGGAGGGCATATTTTGAGTGAGTTAAAAATTGGTAAGTTTGGAGATTGCGAGTTAAAATGGTGAGTTACTCCCATGAAGTTACAGAAACACCATTGAGTCTTGCAGGCAAGTTACGGGATCACCGTTAAGTCCTGATAAAAATGCTTCAAAGTTCCTTTTGCATGTAAAAATAACTTCTGTGATAATATCACGATCAATTTCACCCATTTCATTTGTTTATCTTTAAATTCATGTGACTTAAAAATGAATATGAATAAACCTGTGCATGTATAAGTGAGGTACCGATGACCCCTATTGTGGGGTGCTGGCTCATACATATATTGTCAAACATTTATGAAATGGACAAAATCATGAACAATCATAAGATATCACCAACCTCCTTACCATAATCGACCTTTCCTCCTCATACCCAGATACTCTCTAAATTCTCCCTGCATACGTTAAAACAAATATTCGGCAGAAGAGGCTGTTAAAAAGGGGGTGTTGTTCGGTTGCTCCTTTATCAACCTTCGATGTCCTTTATTTACAGACAATTTTAGCTGCAAATTATAGCGAACATTTTGTGCGCATTAATAATTATTGATAATCATTATTATTACCAGCATCAAAATTATAAAAAATATCATTTTTATCATTTTGATGCTGGTGCCATCACTTCCTTCAAATTAATTCAATTTGGGAGGAACAATGTATTTGTAAATATGTTTTGATTTTAAGAATATTGTTAAAAATCAAAACATTTAAAATATGTTTTGATTTTTAACAATATTCATATAATTTATTTCAACTTTGGGTTTGAAATACTATTAACACTATAAAATCTAAATTGCCTTTATGAAATCTTAAAAACTTAACTTTTTCTAGAAAACAAGACTTCATTACGGTAGACAATTGTCCATCGGAATTGACTTTTTGAATATTTTTTAGTATACAATTCAGTTTTTAAGATTATGGCCAATTTCCATAGTGACAGGCGTGACGTTTGCATGAACGATTTTGTTTTTCTAAGAATAGCTGGTATATTTTATCTACAGGCAATACTACGGAAACATCCCTATATGTTGTAGTAAACATTCCATATTGGATGCAAAAAGTTAAAATTTTAATCTAACTCAATCACTGTCTTTAAAAGTGTGCGTGACAGGTGTGACCTAAACTGACACTGCCTTTTTAAAAATGTGGTTTAATGCTGAATTCTATTTCTTTCCCACGGGAGATTTGATTCCTGTTTATGTTGCAGTATATCGCCTTGGGGGAACCAATCAGGAAACATTTCACTTTTGGAGCTGTAGCTCTTAACTTGGAGAATACAGGCTAAATCATTTCGTGACAGGCGTGACATTTGTGCAAAGTTAGTAAAACTTGATTTTAGCAATGAATCTGTTGTTAAATAACTTCTTTATTTATGATTATGATTTATTTTCAACAGTTTTTAATACTGTCTTATCAAGTCTAATCTATTTTTGAGCGCTAACCCTTGTCCTCCTGAGCTATTTTTGTAACACGTCCTCCGAAGGGTTGTTGCAACCACCCTTATATGTTAGAACGGAACCTCCTATGAACTTTGTTTTGCAATTAATAGATAGGTATGATCCTCTCCTATCCAAAAATACCAAGATCATCAAAATCGGCCAAGGCGTTACGTAATTATGACGTCATTAAGCACTTTCGGATTGGAAAATCAGGCAAAATTGCATTATTGCAAAAGTGGCCACCAAAAAAAAAATCAAAATTTTGCTATAAAAGTTTTAAATAACAGATTTTCGTCGTTTTTTTGCTAATTAAGAAGGAAAATGATGATTCTAACATGTCGTTTAAGTTTGAGTCTTATAGCATGCACATTTTTTTTTCAAAATAGCGACTTAAACATTTCCGGGATTTCGACTTCGTAACAGACGTGACCGATTTTGAGATGTAATAGTGGAGAAATAAGCAGTCACTGAATGATTGTATTACACTGAGGCTTCTTATACACTAATAAGGAAAAATCTCTGACGCTTTTCTCTGTTTCAATACCAAATCACTTTTTGGTGCAAATTTGAGGGTAAAATGTTACTAAGGCAACATCCAACTTATACCAGTCATAAAATAAGTTCTATTTGCTGTATGGAAAAAACAAAAGTAGTTCCTGAGACCTTGATTTGTTTACTTTCAAGTCAGGTATTACTTTTATGTCAGAATTGAACTTGAAAAATCCATGTATGAAATACAAGATCATGGAATTAGCCTTATATAAAAGCATTTTAGATTTTACTATGTCAAAAACTTTCGGAGATTTTCTCTTTCTCACTAAGCTAGCTGCGATAATGATGGGAGATGGGCATTTGCCGCCTTGGTAAAAACCCTTTGTCCTAAATCCCCATGTACTTTCAGGAACTGATGAGATTTTCAAAGCTTCTACTTTTCGATAATTTAAATGTGAGGTGTAAAAAAATCGCACACACACGTTTCAAAATTTTATAATGTTATAAACCAATTTTTAGCAAAAATTATAGCAGATGTGGCAATTTATTTTAGCACGACGAGCGCATTTCATAGTTTTTCCTTCGACTTCAGAACCATTTTATCGAATGCGTGCCTCCACTTGTTTCTTTTGCCCCTGGTTTTCTCCTTTAAATCTAACTAAATATGGATCTAGCACCATCACTAGATATGCCACCTGAACCCTATCTTGATTCCGCCCCTGACTATGACTCTCTTGCGATTTATAGAAAAATGAATGTTTTGTGACTGGTAAGTGTAGTTATAGTTGTTTTGGCTGGTACACTGGCTTTAAAAATTGACGCAACCTCATGGTTAAAGTTGTTTTACTGATATTTTACTGCAAAGACACATAGTTAAAATGCCTTACCTGCTGTAAAAGTCTTGTAAACATTTGAAAAGACTTCTTGCGTCTTGTTATACGCATCAATTTACTTGTTTAGAATTAAAATAGTATTAGAACGTCATCAATGTCATGGTGCTCGGGTCTGAGTAAGTTAGCATATCACCTAAGCCACCTTCAGCGGCGGATTTAAGGAAAAGGGCACTGTCAGCAATTTAACCCTCAATTGCTGACATTGCTGACTGTTAAATCTGCAACTGGATCATAAGCAAGTTCGCCACAGGGCCAACTGACTTCGCGTGGTAGGGAGCCAACCCGTCCCATAGTCCCAGTTTTAACTTAACCCCGTCTTATACCAACAAAACAAAGAATAAATATGATTTGATCTCATGATATATTGGACAAGTACCATACCTCGTAATCAATAATAATAACTTAACCAGTGAAGTAATATTTTGACACTAGTACAAAATTACTTTTGCTCAAAAAGATTACTAAGGTAGCTCAAAAACTCGTTTTACTAATAACTCACACAAAGAACTGAGTTCGTTAAGTTTAATGCTTTATGCATAATCAAATATCATTTTTCTCCCGAGGTCACGTGAGCAGAAACAAAAGATGGGCTAATCCGCACCGAGGGCGAACTTGCCCCACCGTCCCGTATCTCATTTTCCTAAACACTAGGGCACTCGACTATTATTTATAGTTACGCATAATTAATGAAGTTTATTATAAAAGGATTCTATCATTGGTATGAAACAAAACTCGAAAAAAACCACTATTTTTCGTTTTTCAAAACATTATAGATGAACTAAATACAGGCATACAGGAGAACAAATCTAAAAAGTACGAGTATACGTATCCCCAAATCATAACAATATTATTTTTGTCTTAAAATATGCTTATGTGTGAATGAAGATGAAACAAATTACATTAACCTAAATGTAGGCGGAGTTTCAACAATTGAGTCGTTGAAAAATCATTACATTCATTATAATGATCAAACAATATTGATATTACCGTTTGAAAGTGGTAGCTTTGATTCAGTTGTCACTCTGGTCGTTGGTGATGCCATAATCGGACCTGGATCTGATTGTTGGTGGGGTGAAAAATAAACAATCATTTATAAGTTTGAACAAGTATATTTCATTATCTATTCAGTTAGATTTAAGCAACTGTCAATTTTAGAAAGGGTCACTAATTTTGACAGCACATTTTTAACTCAGGCAAACACAAGGACAATCAAGCACTGCATCGTGAAATAAATTGGAAACTTTCAAAATGTGATCATGTTTCAGTGCGTATAAACAATCAACACCATTCAAAAATGTTTAATGGAAACAACGATTTTTTAATTCACAATACGTCCCATTTATACTTCGGAGATGGATAAAAGTATAGTTTTTGTTTTTTTTACTTTTCTCATTTTTTGTGATTAATACACAATAGAATGGTTTTTAACACAATTTAACCAATTTTGAAATTTCGCACTCTCTTTTGGCAGCCATTTTGTTTTATGCAAACTATTCACTGTTACACCAACTAGATTTTTCTAGATTGTTGATATGTTGTTGTATATGTTTGTCTATATTATCCTGAAAATATCATTTACTTTTGCAATTTGTTTGACCCTTGGCCATAATTTTCATAAATGTTCTTAGCCTAATGGTGTAATGGCATAATGCAAACGCCTGTAATAATAGTCCAAAATAAAAAATAAATGTCCAAATGAAGGATCACTGGCCTAATTAATGATTCATTGACGAAATTAAAGAAAACGTTCGATTCTGTGTTTCATGTTCTTTGTTTGATTGTTTTCGTTTATTGCTTACCCAACAAGTATTGTATTAAAAAATAAGAAACTCGTGTTTCTACTCACCTGCTGCAAACTGTGTGGCTGTGTAAGCATAACTAGAATAATGATTGATAGCATAGACAGTGACATAGAATGTCACATCTGCATCAGGATGAGTGATAGTATGGTAACCTGTGGATATGCTGTGTCTTAAACAACACATGGATTGGTCGTCTGTGGTAAGCATCTCCCATGACGTAACCGATGTAACGTCATCTAATAGAAGACCATCTACATTATTGCAGTTAGTTACCACATTGATGTAGTAATCATATTGTAAATCGTACTCGAAAACTGGAAATGTCAAGTTACTTGTATAAGATGAGACTGGTGGTACTATAAACATTGACGGGTCGCCCCGCCCAGGGATGTTGGCACTCTGACCTTTCATATATTGTGCCACCATTACGTCATGACTAGATACAAATGAGACAACAGTGTCTCCCGTTACGGCATCACCCTCATAGATATCACCAGGTTCAATATGTATGACACTACTATCAGGCATTTGCAGCGTTGTGTTATAATTACTTGCAAATACTCTGTACACGAAACCTGAATTCAACGATTTAAAGGGGAAACTATTATACACAGTACCCCATGCATCTGTAGGTAGAAGCTGAGTTACGATCTCATCTTCGCAACATGCTTCTAATGGTATCTTTGATACACTACCAGAAGAAACCGATATTGGTTTGTCACTCGTGATAATTGTACCTGTAACATCTACACCAATCTCAGCATCATGTCTATAACTTTCATACTGAGCCAAAGTGATATTTGTAATATGTCCAGATGGCGTTGATATTTTAACTGACGTGGAGCGATACAGCGCTGATATACATGCACAAGAGTAATATACCTGATGTGGTTGATAAGATGTAATGTAATATGAGGTACCCAGATATGAAGACGGTATGGCCTGCAGCACATCTCCGTGAGCGTTCACTCTACTAATAGCATATACCGAGACTTCACCATTTGCTCTTACAATTATAGTCTTGTTTGCTTTCCCGTCCCCTGGTTCCATTTTTATATCTTCAGGCAAAGTAATATTGACACCGGCGGTTCTTCTGACATTTTCATGAAAATTTTGGTTTGGAATTGAAATAATGAGATCTATATTGTCTCTTGAGTTTGTTATGATCATTAATCTTGGTGGACTATAAGACAAAATATGGAACAAATTTGGAATGGAGAATACATACTGAACCCCCTCATCGCTATTGGTGTTATCTGCACCTGAATAGAACAAAACATTGAGAGTGAAGATAACTATTGTGTGAGAAGTGGAAACCAAGCCATTAGATTACTACCTCGCGGAAAGACACTACTACTTCTAATTCTACTATACTACTACTGCTACCACTACCACTACCACTACCACTACTACTACTACTACTTCTACTACTACTACTACTACTACTACTTCACTGCAAATGCAAGAAACACATCATGAAACGTGTTCAAATTGTCAATAAATATATGAATGCACCACAAAAATTGTCGAACACCAGACACTAGTTTTTTGACACTCCGATGATACAGTCTTACTGTATGCTGTCAACATTGCTCATATATATTTCCTATAGATTTGTAGTACCAGGTGTCCCAAAAAATGGTTACATGTAGAAAAATGACCGTTTGCAAAGAGTATAGCAGCTGGAGAATGTAAACTTAGCATGACTTATGATACATCCCTCCGCTAGATGTTTGCAAAATTCTAATATCACAGCATTATTATTTTTTATGTAATCAACAAAAATAGATACCTATGTCAGAAACGTATTTTTTCAAAATTAAACAAAATCGGAAGCATGTTCGTTTGATGTAATTTTAACCCTCGTTAAATCCCATGTGAACTTGAAATTGACTGACCCAAACTTAGGTTGTTGTATATAGTGTAGGGTAGGGTTTCCTTTTCCCAATAATACCAAAATCATGAATATTTGAAAAGTTGTTACGTAATAATGACGTCATAAATTACTACAGGTCTAAAAATTATGTTGAAATCTGATTTTGGGCAAAAATGGCCATCAATTCAAAATTTGGCTATTTATGATATTTCTAAATGTCGATCGGACATTTAATTACTAATTACTACTAATTAAAGAAAATTATAACTTAAACATATCCTTGATTATCATGTTTAAACAGTTAAATAATTAATGTTACCCATGAAAACTTGATTGTGCTTTATGCGCATTCATCAACTTTTGCATCACAACTTGACAGACAGGTTCAATATAAACAACTAATTCTGGAATGCATGGAATGCAGGTATCCCTAATTTGCATAATGGATATACTGAAAGAGAGTTCAATTATTATTCATTAAAATTGTATTAAATTTGTTTCAATGTAAAGTCTGATCATGATAATTTAGAAAAAAAATGCACATTAAAAATTCACAAAACGTGATGCTTATTATTTTCTTGAATTTTGAACAAATGCGTTTCTGACATAGGTATCTACTTTTGTTAATAACTCAACAACTAATAATGCTGTGATCTCAAAATTTTAAGAGTATCTAGAAGATAGTTGTTTTATAATTTATGCAAAGATTCGTTTCTCTAGCTACTATAGTTTTAGCACACGGTCATTTTTCTACATGTAACCATTTTTTGGGACACCTGGTATGACAAATATTTAACATTTCCTACACTTTTTAACACGTGTTCAAACATTTTAATATGAACACATCAGACACCAGAGTCAGTGTTCAAATTTGAACACATGCATTAAATAATCAACTTTAAAACATCTGGGATGCCTGAACACCAGCGTCAGGCATCTTTTCATTAGTTCAATTTTTAACACTAATGTTGACATTTTTGAATACTAACTTTAAAAGAACACGTGCGTTGGAAATAAGAGTTCAACTAGAATGACTAGTTTCCTTTGGTTACAAATTTTGAGCGGTTTTGAATGAATCCGAACGGAACCTTGACGATTCCATTTAAATTAGTAGGTTTACATTTAATTAAAAAGTTATGTTTTAAAAGTAAATGGTCTCCTGAATTTTTTGCTACCTCAAGCAAGTGGCGTAAACAGACTTTTATTTGACAGAGATTGCATATACATTCCTTCCCATTTCCCTGTTATGTCAACATTTCGTCCTAATCTTTTCCAGAGGAACAATACGTTTTCTAAGATCCAAAATAAATTATGTGGATTGTAAAAAGTTATCAGCTATTATCAGTATTTTTGGACACCATTTCCCTGCTCTTACAATTCCATCGTTTTCTTGCCCTTTCAATTTTTTTCCAGCTGGCTTTCCATATTCCTTTTTTTTTCAGACTGGTTAGTGGAGAGAGAAATTATGTCCCATGTGAATGCTTAGTGAAAAGGGAAATTATATCCCCTGCATCCTGCCACAAGCCACCATTCCCAAGCAAAGCAAAAGTTCGATGCCACTCACATGCATTTCATCTTTATTTCCTGCTCAGCACACTCTATTTTTTTTTTTTTATCTTTGTACCTCAGAGAGGTTAGCTAATGCCTTTATTTCTACTTTTGTAACGTTCACATATTGTTGTTTTAATAAAACTTTTAAATTGTATTTCTAGTACATATTTTTATGGAGAATACGCATGGCAAAAGGTAACACCTCTAGCCATGCGTATTCTCATTGAACAAAAATAAATTTGCATAAATCACAATATAAATGATCTACACAACTTACTTGATGTTCCAAAAGATCTTGCAATTATTTAAATCGGTTTCGTTAATTTTGCATTTTGTTTTGGTGTTTATATTTGAAAGAATTTCATTTAGTTTTTGAATTTCTTGCATTAAAAATAAAGTATTTGGAATGACCTTGTTTGTTTGATTGTAGATCATTTTTGACTTATATATTGTGAATGATGCTATTTCGATCAAAATATTTATGAAACAGTATTCTTTCTTTTCAATATTCCACCCACCGATAATGTGATTTAATGATATATTGAAATGTTCATTTTTCACTGTTTTAACAAAGTTGGAAAATTGAACCCATAGATCTTTGTTTTGTTTGCATTTTATAAAGAAGTGTTCATAGTCATCAACGACATTGCAGAATAAACATAAATTT
>JXSR01S021788.1:0-22432 GCA_000969725.1 Ophiothrix spiculata | reverse complement strand
TATAACAAAAATTGACCAAATTAGGCTGATTTTGCAGGATTTTGGCAATTTTACGGGGGCTGCCCGCCCCTTCCGCTCCCTCCTGGATCTGCGGCTGCTTCCCATATGAATTTTACATCGAAAGTCCGTCTAGTGATAAAAACAATTTTAAAAAATTCAAAAATCAGATGAACCATTTCAAAATAGCGGCCGAAAATTTTTTTTATGTCACGTCAAAACTTTTTCTGACATGTATTTAGAAAAAACAATTCCCAGCTGAATTTTTGCATGAAATTTGCCTCAAAGTTGCACATTGTAAGCAAAGTATACAACATTGCTGATAAATTTTTAAAAAAATTGGTTGATTTTATGGGCAAAACAAATTTGAAAAGCACCCTAGAAAAACTGCATTAAGGCCCTGTCCAGACTCACTATCATATACATTTTATTGAATAAAACACACAGTTTAATTCGATGACCTATACGTCATTAGGATTATATGGAACGGTGATGTAAAAAAGTTGCATTTTGCACTGCACGAAACTCTGTGGTATGGTCCCGTGGACAACATGTCCTTTTCATGTTATACATTGATAAGTTTCCAAGCATTGTGGATGACCAAAGCATTTGACAATTAAGTGTGTTTGAAATTTCAATTGCCACTTTGTACGAAAGGCCTGCTCCTCCACCTCTCTCTGTGGCAATTGCCTCTATGGCGTTTCAAACGGTGGCACAATTTCCCTGTGTATGTCTATCCTATCCTATGTCTACCCAGTGAAACAGTCAACAACACAGCAGAAATATAGCAAGCTAATGACCTTAAGTTCCTGCATTACCTGTGCGTCGAGGTGAATATTTGTGTTCTGCAGCATTGTGGGTATTTTTGTGGTCAGAATACTGAAGCATGCTGGGTATATTTTTTGTGTGGTTGGAATACTTATTCCAGCATGATGTAAGTATTCTATATTTCAACTGACAAGTGGTTGGAATACTAATTTAAAGCTAGTGTTGCACTTCTAATTTGCATACTAGTATTTGGAATACTTGTTTGGATTCCTCATTTAAATATTTTGGCCTATAGGAATACTAAGCAATATCCCAGGAATACTAACAAGTGGTTTGAATACTATTATGTAAATTTTAGCTTACAGGAATACTAATATGTGGTTCGAATACCAATTGTGTAGCTAGTATTCATCTTCTAATTTGCATACTAATGGTTCGAATACTTTTTGTGGTTCCTCATTTAAATATTTCGGCCTATAGGAATACATAGCACATGGCTCAAGAATACTAACAAGTGGTTTGAATACATACAATAGTGGTTTGAATACAATTATGTGTATTAAACCACTAATGTTCATGTAGAATTAAGTGGTTGGTTGTATTCAGGTACATGGCTTCAAATACTTATTGAGAATACAATAGGAATACATTCGCATTTGGTAAGGGGGAGGCCATGGAGCAAGCTTTTTCTTAAGCGGGCGCCAGGCGATTTTTCCCTACTTTTTGTGCCTGGTGAAGCTGGTTTCAGACTAGCCTGTCGACAGTGTCGTGCTGTCGTACGACCATGCGACAGGCAAAAATTTAAAGTGCGCAAACTCGACCTTGTTGCATCTCCTTGCCGTACAGTGACAAGCCGATATATCGATTACCCTGTCGTGATGGTCGCAACGGCACACTATTTTGAGTTGGGAATAAATTCAACTTTTCTTGCGACAGACCATTGCGGCAATATGCAAATGTGTCGTGCTACAGTACGACAACTATAAATTGCAGATGTTTGGTCTTGTGCCGCAATGTCGTGTGCCGAAACGACAGCTAGTCTGAAACCACTTAAGACAAGATAAAAATCAGACCAGGCAACAGTATTTTTCCCCTACTACTACAGCGCAGGCCTGGGTCTTGCTGTGTACAATTTTATGAAGAAAATTATCGGAAACATAGATATTTTTAGAAAACAATCCATATATCAGAAGAAAATCAAACAAGTTATTCTAGATTTCCAAATCAAAATATTCTGAAATATTATGCAATTTTGAAAATGGCTCCTGGTATTGCCCCCCCCCCCCCCCCCCCCCAAAAAAGTTTCAAATCCTCATCAAATTTCTATTTGTTTATTTGTTTATCATTCAGTAGATGAATTTCAAACATGTTAAAAATAGTCACAAGAAACCATGCCAGGATCAAAGGCCTTCTGCATTGGAATCATTGGGTGGAGTCCATCATAAGGAGTGGATACGCCAGGAATATGTGCATGGCGCCCTCTACAGCTTACGATGTCATCGTTGTTGGTGGAGGTCATGCTGGATGTGAAGCGGCGACAGCTGCATCAAGTATGGGGGCAAAGACTTTGATGCTCACTCACAAGATTGAGACCATTGGTAAGCACAGAATGTTTACAACCTGGGGGACCTAAAATATGGAAATGACGTACAAGTGCCACCAACCACCTCTGAAGTAGGGGTCTTTCGGTGACAAATTGGGTAACAAAGGGAGTCTTTCAGTGACAAAGTGCCAAACAAATGGAGGTCTTTGGGCAAAATTCACCAAAAAGTAGGGTCTTTCCAATTTGTGTTTCCTACTTTGAGCAGCAAACTTGTATTGATTCCTGAATTTTTCACATCATTTGTGTACAGGTGAGATGTCATGCAACCCTTCATTTGGTGGCATAGGCAAGGGGCATCTAGTCAAGGAGGTTGATGCATTAGATGGCGTATGTGCTAAGATCAGTGGTAAGTCCTCATGTTAGTGCAAGAAAGTCGTATCTGCAATAGCTGCCATTTGTCATACATTTGGATTGCATGTACTGTATAATCTCCAGTCTTAGGTCAGTTGTTCTTGAAATGGTTCTTCAGGTGATACTGTCACCTGAAGAACCATTTAAAGAATCACTGACATAAGATAGTGGAATTTTGAGGGATTTTTCACATTCTTGTGACAAGTGGTAAAATAGATATAACTCATGGCAGCCATTGCAGATACGACTTTCTTGCATTCGCATAACCAAGTGTAGTAACAGATAAGATAGATACTATTAACTCTTGATTCAACCTGTAAGGTCAAACCATGCCCTAAAGTTGGTTTCAGAGTGTCTGTCGTAGTGGTCGCACGACCAGTGTGACATCAAAAATTTCAAGTGCGCCAACTTGACCTTGTCACACCTGGAAAATTTTGCGGCAACCACAAGCCAATATATCAAATACCTTGTTATTATGGTTGCAATAACACATCGTTTTCAGTTGGAATAAAATCAACTTTTCTCGTGACAGACCATCACGGCAATATGCAAATGCGTCATGTTTTTTGGTTTTCTGACACATCTACAAGTTACATCTGCGACGGCTACTCTGAAACCTCCTTAAACCTATCCCCAGAATTTTGAATGTAACCTACATATAGAGTGTACTCACTTGATCCTAGATAGCTATAAGTATGTGGTAGAGACTACAGAGTGGAAAAGGCTGGGGGGGGGGGTTCTCACATATGGAAGTGACGTACGAGTGCCACCAAGCACCTTGGAAGTAGAGGTCTTTCAGTGACAAATTGGGTCAAAACAGGGTTTTTCAGTGACAAAGTGCAGAAAATGGCGGTCTTAGAGCGAAATTTACCCAAAAAATAGAGTCTTTCCGGGTGAAAATGGTCAAAAAATTGCAAAATTTTTGCCGATTATTGCGTATTTTTCGACAAAAATTACACCAAATTAAGAAAATGGTGGGTCTTTAAGTGACAAAGGTTGTTTAAAAAATAGGTGGTCATTGAGTGACAGGTGGTTAAAATAGGAGGTCTTTCGGTGAGAGCGAGCCAAAACAGCGGGGTCTTTTTGGTGCCACATGGCGCGTACCTCAAAGTTGGGGAAAGATGATCAGTTATCATGTCAGTTTGCATGGGAAAAATCATCCAAATCAGGTAACAAGAATAAAACATCATGGACAAACCTAACCTTACACATTGGTCCAATAGTAAAATGGAAATGCATTTGAGATACCTTATTGGGAATGATGTGAATGTGTTTGGTTTTTTTAGGTCTGATGGTTGTTATAATAATTTCTGTTTTCTTTTTACAGATAAATCCGGAATACATTTTAAGATTCTAAACAGGCGTAAAGGACCTGCTGTGTGGGTAAGAGAATCTGTTCATTACATTTCAAATTCCAATATTTAAGATGGTTTCAGATAAATTGTGTCACTTTGCTGCGTATACACTCCCGGTCAAAAGTGTTTGCGCACAAAACCTTTAACCAGCCATATCTCGAGAAACGTTCATTATTTGCAATAATTTTTTACGGATTTTATATTTTTGTAGTTCTAAAGAAATCAACAGGAATTGCATTTAAAAATATGGTGTGCTAAACGTACTGCATACTTTCTTCTGCACGTTCAAAAAATGGAGTTTAAATATATAACTGCGCATTTGTTTTAAAGCTCATAACCTGAAAATGTTCTTTACGTTAGACGGTGATAACGAACAACAAGAATATTAAACTACACAGGTACATATCATTATGATAGGTCACCCTTTTGGGTCAGCATTACTTTCTGTAAAAAGGAACATGTCCGAACTTTTCTCTGATCAGCTATGCATATAAAAGCTTACAAGATTTTAGTAAAGAACATTCCCAAACATAAACACAGGATCCATGTATTGCTACAAATAGCTATTGCCATGCTGTTAATTCCCTAACCAGAAAACTTTCTATGCTACTATCTTTCAATTGATCCCTTTTGCTCATATTTTTCAGGGTTTGCGAGCTCAGATCGATAGGGATTTGTATCGCAAGTATATGCAGGAAGAAATCCTCAACACACCGAATCTCACCGTCAAGGCTGCAGCTGTTGAAGACCTGATTATTGGAGAAAAGAATCACCAACAAACAAATGAATATCATGGCAATGTTGCTGCACATGGGGTTATTCTAGGTACTGATTATTTAATGCAGTGATAGAAATAATATGATATACAAGTAACTTCATCAAATATGAAAACATTATCTCAAATTATTCAAAATGAGATACTGTACCCACTCATCTAATTTGACAAGTTCACCATCTAACAAATCCTTTAAATTGATAAACACCATTACTTCCAAAATGTTAACAAAATCATCATACTGTCCCGGGGAGCCGCTTGATGAAGAAAGTGGTACGCACGGGGGTACGCATGCTCGTCAGAGCACCTCAAAATCGGACCCTAAATGTCAAAATCATGTACAGCAAATTCCAACCCTTAATGTCGTAAAATATTCAAAATCATACCCATAAATGTCACACCAAAATTGACCCCTAAATTTCGTAATGAACATTTGACCCATTAATGGCATAACACACTGCAATGGACCTATAACGGCGTAACGACGCACTATTTGCTGTCATAAAAAACATGAACAATACATTGGAAGCCTTTTCTGTAGTTATTTCTTAGAATTTTAGAATAGCTGGTGAAAACGTGACCCTAAAGTTAAAGATATCGTAAAAAGATCTTATCCTGAAAAGGCATCCCTTTTTCTAAAGGCGCGCCGCCGCCAATGGGGCAACATCTGACCCTTTTTCGACATTTTTTCTGATGAGCATGCGTAGCACTTATTTCTTCGAGCGGCCCCAGGCATACTGTATGACCAAAACAGTATAAAAGAATTTTAACCCAATTTCAGCATACTGGTACTGAATAAAATCAGTATCCTGATATACATACATTCGCAAGATCAATAGTTGAATCATTCAAGTCAGGGATGTGCGAGTTCCTCTTTTCAGCTGATTTTCTCGTTTATGAAAATGTTCATGGGCTAAAATTTTAGCTTTTTCATTCATTTTCATCCCCTTTTTGCCATTTTACCCCAACTTTACGATGCTTTTCCTCATTTTTGTCAACTGGCTCTCACACCCCTGTCAAGTGGAGACAGTAGACCACGGTTTTGAATCAGAAGATTGTACATTTGAGCCCCTCTGCAACCAATGAGATTATCAATTGGTCAACTCTTTTTTAAAATGGATGTCTTTGGAATTGAAGTAATCTTGAAATGGGCATCTTGTGGAGTGTACGTCCCAAATCCTCTTTACCACCATGAAAGAAAGGGATAATGTACATGGGTTCCTCATTAAATATATGCGAGTAAATCATTTTGTAATCTCAAAACTTTATTCCAGGTGGGAATATGCCAATGTCACTAAAAATTTTGTTCTTGATATCTTTGCTTCATATAGGTGATGGGAGTAGACTCTACAGCAAGTCTGTCATTTTAACTACAGGGACATTCTTAAGAGGATGCATACATTTGGGTCTGGACGTGAGACCAGCTGGGAGGATAGGGGATGAGCCTGCTATTGGTTTGGCTAAGACTCTTGAAGATGTGGGCTTTACTGTTGGCAGACTCAAAACAGGTTTGTCTTTTATTTATTTCTTTGGGTCTGGACGTGAGACCAGCAGGGAGGATAGGCGATGAGCCTGCTATTGGTTTGGCTAAGACGCTTGAAGATGTGGGCTTTACTGTTGGCAGACTCAAAACAGGTTTGTTTTTTCTTTCTTTCTTTCCATTTTCATTTAGTAGTGACAACTTCAAATTTCTTAATTTTTTGAAAACATAAGGCACACTGAATTCAAATTTCACTTGTTGAAAATTGTTGATAATTTCTGGATCTGAAAACTGTTGATATTTATAAACTGAAATGTTGGTCAAATTTGAATGCAGTAATGAAAATTCTTTTGAATTGTTGATAAGTTGCTCTGGTAGAAATCAAAATTTATTACTTTTGCACTAAGTGAAGGCTTAAGACCTTAATCATGCCATAATGGAGAATCTTAAGAACAATGGCACCTGTAATACTTTATGTAAATATTTTGATAAATTTTGATGTTTTACTCGCTTGTTTTTTTGTGCCAGGTACTCCTCCGAGACTTGATGGAACAACCATTGACTACAGCAAGCTAGAACCTAATTTTCCTGATGCTATACCAACACCATTCTCATTTCTTAATAAACAAGTAACCATTAAGGTATGTTGGTATAATTACTTTTAACACTAATGTAGAAAAACATTGAAACCCTCTTATACCTTTTGTATGCCATCCTTAAACTCTGGATCACAGCCTTTTTATTTGTCATGGTTTTTGTCAAAATGAGGTTGAGATTTCCCAAAATATGTACACATGTTGATAAAATTGTTTATTTTTGGGATTGCCCCCAGTCTTACTAATGACAAAACTAGCTAACTAGGGTTACAACTAAAAAGTTTGTTAACCTCCTAGCTTCTAGTCATTGTGTTTTAGTGAAATTTTGCACATTGTGTTTTGAAGTGAGGTGACAAAAAGGAAAATCTGATTTAATTAACAGGCCTGACCAACTAACTAAGCCCAGATTTTGCATTTTAGAAGATTTTGTTTAGTTTTGCAATAAGGAACGTGTAAAATTTGCTGTTTTTGATCTAAACTTAGGCTAAATTTTGCATTTGGGGGTTGATTTACATGCTAATACAGATACTGTTTTATAATTTTTCACCATTGTTTTTCAGCCAGAAGATCAAGTGGTTTGTCATTTAGCACATGCAAATTCCAAGGTTGGAGAGATTATTTTAGATAACCAACATCTCAACCATCATATACAACAAGATATTAATGGACCCAGGTAATGATGATAATGACTATTTTGAAAACCTTGAGATTTTAAGAGACTGTAAAGAGGCAGATTAGTTTTGGTGATATTTGAATTTAGGCCAAAAAAAATAAATTGTTTGGTTGTCCTCCTCAACTTTTTTTTGATCATGTGCGGGCAAGCGAATTTGTTTTTTTTTAAGATTTTTTTTTTTCAAATGTAAGTCAAAGCATATAAAGATGCAAATAAGTCTACTGTACCACGAAATCTCTTTATACAAGTTTAAAAACAGTATTAAAATGTAAAAAAAAGGAAATCAACAACTTAAAAAATATTTTCAAAAGATCAAAATTCTCAAAGAAAAAAAAATGGAAATCTGGAAATTAGGTGCGTTATACTTTTGTACAGTAAAAACTTTTTTCCAGTTTCGAAAAATTGGGGCGGGCGGTGGAGGACAACCAAACAACTTTTTTGGGGGCCTTATGTTACTACAGGCTTTCAGGCTTCCTATATATAATTGAGGTTTTCTGTATACTATACTTTGATCAACACCAAATAGGCAGGCCTCTTCACATTGTGAATTGATATAGATAAGTATGTGCATAGCTGAACACAAGACAACTGCTGGAGACGCAGCATGTTGAACGTGTGACTCGCACATCAGTATCTACGGCGCGGGTGTAAGTGGGATTTTGTTAACTTGCAGATGAAGAAAAGTCTCATAATTCCCGCCTATTTAATGTTGATCAAAGTATAAGCTAACATATATTGAGCAGCAGGCAGAAGCAAGTATCGTAATGCTTACGCTCATGACAATATAAGCTCTTACTTTAGATCATTTGGGCTACCGGAACAACATATGAAATACAAATCAGTAGGTCATAAGTTGGAGTCCTGCTACAGCCAACAGTATGTGCTTGGGCAGGCATTTAATCTCCGTTGTTTTACAAATCTCACAGATGCCAGAGAACTGTTGTGGGAAACATTACAATCTGAGTCCAAATAGGGTGTATATGTGCATGCTATGTTGTCTCTCTATTTGAGGCGAAATGGCAGCAACATGATATAGGCTACAGTGCTTTTATTTGTATTCTTAAGAAAAGGTGCTATATAAGTGATGGTTATTGGATGTCCGTCACAGGCAACGAGGTCGCTGGCAACCAAACCTCCACACGTAGGTTTTGAGACACAGCTTAAATTTCTGTTATCATGTTGGTTATTGTCCTGATTGCTATCATAAGACATTTTGCTATCCATCTTCGAAGAGTAATACTGATAACTTTGTAGCTTTCAAGTTCCATTTAAACCCATGTTAACATTTATGCTTGTTGCAGGTACTGTCCGTCAATAGAGTCTAAATTTATGAGATTTGGTGACAGATCACATCAGCTGTGGTTGGAACCTGAAGGTGAGTTCCCACAAAATAAATTGGGGGCCACTTCAAAACAGTAATGTGTGCAAGACTTTTGAATTTGAATTGGGGGGGGGTGGCTCAAGCAATAATTTCCTCTGAATGAGATGAGACTCAAATGTACACCAAAGGGTACACTCAAAATTATAGCTTTTAAGTGACAAGCAAAAAAAACCAAACAAATACAAAAACAAAAGTTTCACAAGTGCACAGACAATTGCAAACAACAATGGGGTACAAATTACATATTGCAACAATTTTTACAACATTTCTAACTTTTTTTATTTTGCTTTTGGTGTTTTTTTCTCCTCTCGTCCTTCTTTTCTGTCTTTTTATTGTTCAGATACCCAAATGGAACTTTTTTTCGGGTTGGCAGACCAAACTGAGGCAGTGGGGGGGGGGGGGGAGAAATGTCTCCTTAGTTGAGCATAACTTCCGTTGTAGTTTTGGCTGATTTTGAAGTTGATCAACCACAGAATTTGTCATCGGAGCCATGCTTTTTGTCAATAACTTGTGATGTCACCCTGAATCTCTTAGTCCCAAATGTGACAATGTTTGCTCCTCCACAACTGAACATAGTGATAAGTTATTAGGAGTTTGAAGGATTCAGACTAATTGTTTGATAATGCTAATTTTGTTTTCTCCAGGTTTAAACACAGATATAGTGTATATGCAGGGATTTTCTATAACGTTACCAGTAGAGCTGCAAGAGGAGTGTGTTCATAGTATTGTGGGATTAGAAAATGCTAAAATGACAAGACCTGGTGAGTAATGTTATAAAATAATTAAAAATAGAGTTAAAGGGCATCTTTTAATCATTTATTACAATGACGCAACTAGAATGTTGAGTCCTTAAGTTTACACACAAGGGAACATTTCACTAATATCAATTTAGCGATGATACTCAATTAGTAAATGATCGCAAACAGGTTTAGTTATTGAGTTTTTGCTTTGTGGTAGCCTCAGCTGCTGGATAAAAGGAATTGAACTAAGAAACTTAACAAAACAAATGATAGTAAAGCCAGTGGTCAACAAAATGCTTGTTATTTACTATCATTTTGAAAGATACCGATCAAAGTGGAACTTAGCCATTATGGTTAAATTTTAGTGAAAAATAAGACCTCTGGATAATATATCAGGATTTGCAAACACATCCAGTCATACTCACATGGCATAGCATTAGGTTTACAGACCCTTGTCCTAATCCTTTTTGAAGTTTCCGTATGGATTAAAAAGGCCATAATCAATTTTTTTTTTTCATTATCAAGTACCCATCACTTGGTTTGAGCTTTTAATACAAAAAATTTAAATATCTAAACAAATTGCAAATTATCCATTTTAGAATGTCTTTTATTACAGAGGCTTCAAAATAGAATGATAATGCTGTTTCAAGTCTTTGTGGGACATCTGTTTGGAAAAAGCAGGGCCCGAAAAAGAACACAAAACCAAGTGCACCATTAGTGGTGATATTGATTTTCAGAATGATTCAAACCAGTCTCCTTGAATTTTTCTTTTCATTGTAGAATGATAATCCTGCTGCAAGTGATAGCTCAAGTGCACTTATGACGTAGAAAGTGGTGCTTAAGGTGGCTTAGCACAGATAGAATTCCTCTATTTGTTTTTATAATTTTTTGATATATGGTGTTTTCATATGTGCTGATCACATTTCTGAAATAAAAATGGAGGGTCACCGACTTAGTTTTTGAGAAAAATCCATTTAATAAACACTATGTCTTATCACTTTTTATTATTAACTTCTATGGTAAAATAAAAATAAAAAAGACAAAAACACCTAGAATTAAAAAAACAGCTCTATTTTTTCTCTCCTTTTCACATATGTTTTGGTCCTTATATTAAGTTCTTTAAAAAAAACGTTATAAAAAATATGGTCACCGACTTACTTTTTGAGATATTAAGCAAAATTATCTTTGAAATTGTGTCCAACACCGCTGATATCAGCTCACACGTGTCCGACACCGTTTCTGTGCTAAGCCACCTTAATATTAAATGTCTTCTAGTATCTCCTGCTAGAGTTGATAGAAGTTGCACCAGTATTATTTGTATTTGTATAACTGAAGAGTCAAGATTGTTTGTTTCTGTTTTAATGTATCTATTTTTCTTTTACTGAATTTGTTGTGACTTTGCATATCTATGAATTCTCTATTTCTTTTTCAGGTTATGGTGTTGAGTATGATTTTATGGATCCTCGTCAGATAACTCCATGGTTGGAAACAAAAAGGATCGCTAATTTATTTTTTGCTGGACAGATAAATGGTACAACGGGGTACGAAGAGGCTGCTGCACAGGTATGTTGATGCTAATTCTTCAATTCACATATTTTAGAAAAATTCTCAGCTCTTTTTTAAAGTTTATTTGCCAAAACTTACACGCTTTTCAGGATTTTTTGCAAGTTTGGGATTTTTATGTGGTACTAACTGGTATCTATGAAAATTCTCTCTTGTTGTGCACCAGTTGTTGTACCGAATTGATGGCATTTAGTAATGATTAACGAAATGCATGAAATCAGGTCAGGTGTGTCTATTATAATGCACAGTTTACAGTCATGCTTGATGCTACATTTGTGTGATTTATGTTCGTTGATTAAAGGGACTAGCCTAGATTCCACCTAGAATTAAAAACTTATGGAAATGCTCTAAAAAAAGCTTAAACATATAGTAAAAGCCAAAAAAGTGCAAAAATTTACACACAAGTGGCTCAAATTGAGAGAAAAATAATTTGCAATATATCATTCTTTGATGGTGGTGTGACTATCCTGTGTTTCCTAAATCCTAAATGTTTACCTCAGAGGGATTTACCAGATAAAAGATCAAACAAAGCTCCTGGAGATAATTTAATACAAATTAAAAGAGAAACAATTTCATCAAAAATAATTTGATTGGCCATCATCGTCTAGAAACAAGATAGTTTTAAGTTTTCAAACTAGAAACACTGTTTTCACACCACCTGTTTGCGCCGACGTAAAAAATTTAAAGTATAGGTAAAGAATTGCTATTTTCTCAAATATTCCTCAAAATCATGGAAAACTACTTGTAGGTTATATCACTATAAATATGTTCTTTCGAATCAAGTCAAAATGTATGTAGGTAAAAAATTAGTGTGAAGAATCTAGGCCAGTCCTTTTGAACCACCCTTGCCATGCTACTCCAGTATACAACTCATCTGACAAACCTTTATTAAAATATTTTGTAATTTGCTTTGCAGGGTATAATAGCCGGCATTAATGCTGCATGCAAGGTATCCGGTCAACCTCCATTTACAGTGAGTCGAGCTGAAGGCTACATCGGTGTACTTATTGATGATTTAACCACTCATGGTACTACAGAACCGTATCGAATGTTTACTAGCAGGGCCGAGTTTAGGCTGACGCTTAGACCTGATAATGCTGATATGAGGTTAACAAGAAAAGGTAGGAATTTAGCCCCAAAATATTTACCTCCATTTACAGTGAGTCGAGCTGAAGGCTACATCGTTGTACTTATTGATGATTTAACCCTACAGAACCGTATCATATGTTTACTAGCAGGGCCGAGTTTAGGCTGACACTCAGACCTGATAATGCTGATATGAGGTTAACAAGAAAAGGTAGGAATTTTATAGCCCTCAAGTAATTTATGGGGACGAAGTGATACGAGACTCAAAAATGTTCTACATAAATTTAGAACTGACAAAGATGGCTTAACCCTGGTCACATAAGCTGCAAGAAGTTGCAACGCCGCAACCCCGCAACGTTGGTATGACATCGGTATGACACCAGTGAATGATTGCGATACCTGGTCGGACACTGGTGGTTATGTGACCATAACTGAAGACATCGTAAACAAACTGCAAGGTTTTATCTTGGAATTAAATTCTTGCGACATGCTTCCGGCATCTCTATGGCTCACGAACACCATCCGGACAACGGTCAGACATCGGCCGGTGTCCGATCGGCGTCTGCTGAATTGATGCCGTAATCACATCGTAATCTCGCCGCAAGGTTATGTGACCAGGGTATGTCTTCCCAAAACTATTCAATAATCAAGTGACACAAAGAACCATGTGACATGTGTATCATTGTGACCAAATTGAATTTACGAGCAAGATCTACAATCAAGGAAAATGTGTCGGCACATCAAACTTGTCACTGATTTTATAATCCAAACCCATTTTATAAAGCCAAAACACTATCATCTATATCCAACATTAAAACAGAGATGGGGTTGACATAACTTGCTTCAGATGAATGAGTAGTTCTAAAAGCAGTCAAGATAGCTCAAACGATTAGGTGCTCGCTTGCGGTGCAGAAGGTCCTGAGTTTGAACCCCGCTTGTGCCAAAAGTTGAGTGTGCTTGAAATTCCTTGCGAATTGTCTCTTGGAAACCTGTACGAAACTTGGGGAGCTGACCCGGGCAGCGATGGTATGTATGATCAAGGTTCACCGCCCCTAGAGGTTGTCGCAGAACCTGAAATGATGCATGGTGTGGAATGGAGCTTACTTGGGCCACAGTGGTCAGCGAACACCTGTAAAGTGTGCAGAGGCCGTGGGGAATTACAAATCCCCAGTATTTATTTATTTATTTTATAAAAGCACTTCAATATATTGCTAATTTGAAGCAAACAAGAAAAAAATCACATGAAGTAGGGTGTCATGAAAAGCTATCAACATGAGTAGAAATTGCAAAAGACCACGAACCTTTTTAAAACTTAAATCCTAAAGTGAATGCAAGAGAGTCATATCTGCAATGGCTGCCATGTTTCATTAATTTAGATTGCACACTGTATAATGTCCAATCTTGAGTCATTATATGGCTCTTGGATCTTCAGGTGATGGTGTCACCTGAAAATCAATTTATGAGCCACTGACACATGGGAAAGAAACTTTGAGGGACTATTTGCATTATAGTGGCAAGGTGTTAGTAAATATAACACAAGGCAGTTATTGCAGATACAACTTTCTTGCACTAACATGAAAATATATATCCTAAGGTTCAAAAGTCTTTTGCGTTGCGAATTTTCCGCGAAAATCACGGAATCTGGGGTGTAACACGGAAAACGCAACTTGAGAAAAAATTGTTTTAAAAATGTAAAAAAATCCACTGAAATTAACGAAAAAACATGATATTGGTCAATATTCTTTAATTAAAATTGAATAAATAGTACAAGTAGAATCATACAGTGGAAAGATAAGGAAGGATAAAATGGGTTGGCCAACAAGGGTTGCTGATTTTGTTTTATTATGACATTTTTCTTAAAATTGAATTTTTTTTTGGATGAAAAATGACAAAACAAAAAATGCCCCCAAAATGCACCGCCGTTAAACATGGATTTCGAAGTTTAGAAAGCAGAAAATTTTGGACCTTATAATAATAATAATAATCTAATGCGCCATCAATCTAATAGTAGTACTATTCCGAGGCGCAAACATGAAATACAAAACAATACATAAAAGATAAATACATTGAAATACAAAATACATTTGTAGATAAAACCAACTGATTCATTACATATATGCTTTGTTATATAAATGAGTCTTTAACAAGTTCTTAAAAGTCTGAAATGAATCACAGTTTCTGATGTTAAGAGGTAATGAGTTCCAAAGCGTTCGCGCAACAACGGAAAATGCTCGATCTCCAAATGCTGATAAAGCCCGTGGTACAACAAGTAACTGTTTATCAGAAGATCTTAGTCTGCGGCTAGGAACATAAGGAACAAACAGGTTAAATAAATAATCCGGTGCAATGCCATTCAAAGCCTTCCAAGTTAAAATAAGTATTTTAAAGTTAATTCTCTTGCGAAAAGGAAGCCAATGAAGGTCTTTTAATATAGGAGTTATGTGATCAAACTTTCTTGTTTTTGTAAGAACACGAGCAGCAGTATTTTGAGCGAGTTGAAGTTTGTGAAGTAAACGATCAGTGATGCCAATTAAGAGAGAATTTCCATTGTCAATGCGCGATGTAATAAGTGCATGAATGACGGTAGAAGCAGTTTCATATGTTAATATTTTCCTAATACTATTAATATTTCGCTTGTGAAAATAAACAGATTGGCATATACGTTTGACATGTTGGTCCATACACAAGTTATTATTAAAAACAATTCCAAGGTTCCGGGCACTTTTTGAAGAATGATCATGAATTTTGTGTTGCTGGTATTTTGAAGACATAATTAGAAACTCAGTCTTTTCATCATTTAGCTTTACCTTAATATATATCCCCTTTTCTGTGTGCAGGTTACAATATAGGATGTGTTAGTGACCACCGATATAAGCAGCTGATTAACACTGAAGATCAGTTATCAGAAGGAATAAATCTTTTACAATCAATACGAATGTCGGCACATAAATGGCATGGCTTGTTACAGCAGCAAAACCTGGATCCGGAGGTACCTATTAAGGCATCGCATTCTACACCATTAAGGTAAGCTTAAAGACATTAGCCACGATCCACTTGGGTATGAACATTTGTGGAAACTGATTTGAATCAAAGAAAGACCTTAATAGAATCAAAACAAACAAGCAAAATCATATCACTTGCTCTAAAAAGACAATTTTCAGCATAATTCATATCGTGGGGTTCTGTCAGTAGTGTTTCTATTTTCCTAAAGTTTGAAATTCCAAATGTACACCTGTTGATTTAAAAGAAAACATTATTCTTTAGAAAAGTCAAATATACCTAACAACATGATTTCTTCACTAAAATATATTGTTAGTCCCAAAGAAGTTTAAATTTTAAGAATTTAGTAATTTTTTTCTTGGAAAAAATTGCCAATTGCCTTCTTTATCCGGCCTTCTCAAATAGCGGCCCGAGGGCCAAATCCGGCCAACCAAATACTTTAATTTGGCCCTTCAATTGCCTCTGGAATGCAGAAGTATATAGAAAAAGCATTGAAAAAGGTCTTGATTAGGCCCTCCACGATGTATTTTTGAACTGGCGTTTGTCCTTAATGGCCCGCAAAGATATTTAATTGAGAACCCCTGCTCTATATGGTTAAGATTGTACTCTGGCAATGGATTGGTAATTTGACTGAGAATGCAGCTATTGAGTCAATTAAGCGCTGTTCTTTTGAGGCAGTTAAGCGCTGTTCTTTGCTGATGCACAATTTGGCAGAAAAATGTTAGATTCATATTGCAATGTAGTCAGTGATAGTAGCATGCGACAGAATGCAGAGCTGGGCACAACACACTTGCAAAGCGTCATTCCAGGCATGCCGCCCACGTGGCTCAATTCCCTAACTTAGCCAAATTTTTAGGGTACAAATAGTCCCATTTCCTATCTGTACTTTCTTTAATCTATGGTTAAAATTATTTTGATTATTGAACAATTTCTGTACAAATTTGCCAATAGTTTGCTTTCATTTTAGCACCTTCGACTTTCTTCAATACCAAAATACATCTCTTCAGCTTTTATCAAGAATATTTCCAGAACAAACATTGATAGCAGACATTACCACTATATTAAACTGAAAAGATTAATTTGATCGTTGAACTGAAATTCAGTGCAAATTTGCGGATAATACAAATCTTTTACATTTACCTTTATTTCAGTGCCTATGACCTTCTTCAGTACCAGAATACATCCGTTCAACTTTTATCAAGAATATTTCCGGAACAAAAGTTGATAGCAGATATGGCAACAGATTTACAATTAGCTCACAGGATAGAGACTTTAGGTGAGGATCTAATTGATGTATTTTGCCTTAATTTTAGGTTTAGTTTTAGCTATTCATTTAAATTGCACACAAAATATGCACAACCTGTGCGGGAAAAAAATGTGAAGGGATTAAGAAAAAATATGTCAGAACTTCGAAAGAATGATATGGGAGCAGAAAACATAATTGACGTTACATTATTTTAAGATTTGAAAATGCAAAAAACGATAAAAGTAGCAATGTTATGGGAACTAATCTCATCATTTAAAAAACACATTTTTCTGCTCATTCCAGGATTATACCAACATTTATTAGGCCAACAACAGAAAGAGATTGAAGAAGTAGTGTCTGAGGAGCAACTTGTCATCCCACATGATTTAGACTATCACAGGTAAAACATGTCTATTTTATGCACTTGTCAAAAAATTCCCAGGCCCCTGGGTACCCGGTAATGGCCGGGACTTGCACTTGAGGTGTCCTTTTTAAATTGTGAACTCCCTGATCATGCCCTGATCAACTCCCGGCCATACGGGGCAATAATTGTATGCCACTTCCTGTCCAAGTCCCGACCCCAGGTAGCCGTTCAATAACTTCAATGTAGTTATTGACATAGCCTAATCCCGGTCAAACTCCCAACCCCAAATCTCAGCTTTTTGATATGCACAAACTCAATAAACAAGTCCCAGCATATGCCTGGTACCCCTGGGCAAAAATATGATCAATTCCCTAGCTATCAGGTTGTTTGAGTCTTGGCCGTCCCCGGGTACCCAGGGGCCAGGCGTTTTTTGACAAGTGCATAAGGTGGGAAATTGCTAAAAAATTGTGGCCAAGTACAATATTTCACAATTAGAGTCAAGCAAAAGTAACGGTAAAAGGACGCGGTAAGATTCTTTTTATAAAAGACATGCGTGAAACACAGCCTTTGGCTTCTTGTTTTTGGTAGGATTGTTGTACTCTGGCAACTGATTGGTAATTTGACCGAGAATGTGACTATGTAGCCAGTCAAGCGCTATATCTTGAGTACGCACAATTTGGCCAAAAATGTAAGATGCGTATTGAGCTGTAGTCAAGTTGTAGTGTGCAACCAGGCAATGCTAGTGTAACGCAATCCCCTAACTTAGCCGAATTTTTAGGGTGCAAATAGACCTGTTTCTATCTGTACTTTCTTTAGTCTATGGTTATTGTAATATCTTTGCAGTAACATATCTTGATTTCAAGAATTGAACATATTTCTGACATTTGGATTTTGGGTTCTGACAATGTGTGTGTTATTAATGGCCAAGAAGCTAAAGTCAGTGTCGTTATTCCTCTGACAGTGTAGTCTTTGTCAAAGATGCTTCGAAATGCCAAAGTCAAGTGCAAAACAAGTGCCGGAGGCACTACAAGCACTGATCGAAGCGAAGAGTGAGGCTGAGCTAGATCCAGATTATCATATAGAGGGCAGTTTAACCAAAACAAAATAAATAAAAGTAAAATCAAACGTTTTGATAAAAGACTACAGACAGTGTAAACGGAAATGCAGAGAACGGGTCACATTTCAAGCAATGGGGCCCTGAACTCTGCAATTTTGTTTGCACTATCTGAGGGACTATGGCACTGAATTTGATGAATCAACCGAGTTTCCCTAAATATATTTAGTTTGATTATGATCAAAATCTACACTTGTTTTAAAGATTCAAAATGATGAATTACTCACATTACTTAATATGTAAATTAATAGTATTAGAAATTTTGAAAACAAATTTTAAAACAGAAGCCATCAGCATACACATTTTTGTTTCAAAATTTATAAATGATTTTCTGCTGGCAGCAACATCTACAAACAGTGTAACCAATGTTCCCACTAAGGCCGTATGGGACGTCATTGGCACAGGAGCCGGAAAAATTAGCAAAAAGGTTTCTAAAAATGTGTAAAAAAGATTATTTTTAAAGGTTTATTTGGCCAATTTTCAGCCTTAGCTCATAATTTTGGCGTATAAACACCTCTCAACTTGTCAAATTGCATGCTTCAAAACCTTAGCGGGAACACTGATCTAAACGTTAAGTCTCTCTATTTTTTTTTTTAGATTGACGTTGTCTACAGAAGTTGTGCAGAAGCTGACAGAAGTTCGCCCCACAACAGTAAGTGAGAGTGGAGTGGTCTGATTTTTTCATATACTGAAAAGGTGATGGCCAAACTATGAATGCTAGATTTTAAAATGTTTTTGAGTATTAAATGATTCTCCGGTAATGAACAAACTTTTTTCTTAATTATCATACTTTAAACAGATGATTTAGATATAAACTTTAGATCCAAACACAAGTAATAGTTACCTTCGGAATTTTCAGATAGAACCCCGTCTTTCATCCGTGAGTGGTGTTGGTCGACTGTATTAGGAATCAATCTTTTTGACCTTTGACCTAATAACAGCCTTGTAGACTCCTAAAAGTTTGTGTTGGCCCCCTTCTTTAATGAGTGATGGCTGATTGGCTTTTATGCATATCGCTTCTTTGACTCCACGTTCAAACCACTTGTTGTCCCTGTCCAAAATACGAACTTCTTTGATATCAACTGAATGTCTGGGGGACTCTATGTGAATGTGGTTGGAAACTTCGGATGATGTGGTGCTGGATCTCCTGTGTTCTAAGAAGCAAGTTTTTAAAGAGCGTTTGGAGTTTCCCCAAAGTTTAAATCTAAATCATGATTTATACCAACAAAGACGAAGTTCATAAACGGAATCACAAGAAAATAACCACCACCTCTGGAGATGGTTATGATTTCTGGAATTGTAAAACCATTTTTTCAATACATTTTCAGATTTGATCATCTTAAAGGCAAATTCTGGAAAAAAAAAATTCTGCACACACCTAACATAATAAATAGTTGAACGTATCAGGAATGAAGCTTACATCATAAAATATTTTTAATAATGGAATAATGGCCCAAGGCTGCCATTACACTCTTTTTGAAATGTTTGATGTCTGTTTTCTATTATAAATTTATTATACAGTTATATGTTTTCTTAATTTTTTCATGTGTTTCATTTCAGATTGGTGCTGCCGGCAGAATAGAGGGCATTACACCATCAGCTGTCGTTCAATTATTACGATATGTAAAGAGAAAACACAAATCAAAAGAAGCAGTGGTTTTATGATGACGGCATTATTGACATTACAATCTGTTACAGTTATTAAAGCTTGGACTTGTAATCTAAAGGTTGTGTGTTCAAGCTGTGATCTACACACATCACATCACTGTTGTGCAATAGTTGGTGCATTGGACTTATAATGGGCAGGTTGTGAGTTCTAGCCCTGATTCAGCCCCTTCACAACATTGTGCTAAAGTGGTTAGAGTATTGGATTTTCAAGCCATATGGAGCATGGCCGAGTGGTTAGAGCACGGTACTCATTTCCGGGTTGAGCCCCGGGTGGACCATGTCTATTTTTTCCTTGGCAAGAAACTTTACTCTAATTGCTCATTTGTTCAGAAGTCATGTTAAGCTGTTTGTCTTCAGTGTGAATGCTCCTTTGTAGGGTGCTGTATACAGTGTATATATCTGGTGAGTCTTATCAAGTCCTCCTTCCACATCAGTGTTCCCGTTAAGGATTTTGATTTTGCGCCAAAACGATATAAAAGAAAAAAATACATCTCGCCATTGCCAATTTTGGAAAGATCACCCCAATAATGAGAGTAAGTTTGAATATAGTCTGAATAAAACTGAAATAAGTGAATGTTGTGTATAACCAAAACCCTATTTGTGACTTAGCTAATTCCCCTTTCTATGATATTTAATGTGAAGGCTGCTTCACAAGAGAAGGTACCATTGCTAGTTTAACAGACAATCATATTTTCCATATAGCTTTTCTTTGACATTTATGTTTAACATGTAGTGCTGTTTAATCTTAAAATATTTGCAGGAGGTAGATATGGTAAAAGTTCAAGCCATAAACACTTAAAGGGCAATTCATGATCCTCTTTTCAAGATCAAGGTCAATTGATTTTTTTAGCTAAAAAGAATCCTCGACTGGTATATGTTACAATCCCCAAACCATTCTTTCAAATGCACTTGCATTTTTGAGAAAATTGAGAAAATGTGTCATTTTCTAATTATTGTCGAGGCCCAAACAGTAATTACAACACACTAGCCTATGGAGATTTTTAAAATACTGAAAAGCTTGTAACTTGAAAACAAACGGTCGGAATCAAGTGAAATCTTCAGCATACCTTTTGTTGTACTCTTCTTTTTATTTAGCTAGAAAATAGGTGAGGTCTTTGTCGCATCATAATCATGAATTGCACCATTAAGGTGGCTTCAGAGTTGGTGTCGCATTTGTAGCTTGTAGCTGCAGCAGATGACCACAAATTTGCAATTTTGAGCTGTCACAATGTAGCATGACACATTTGCAAATTGCTGCAATGATCTGTTGTGAGAAAAGTTGAATTTATTACAACTTAAAATGATGTATTGTTGCGACCATCAAGACAAAGTAATCAATATATTGGCTGGTCGTGCTTGCGGCAAAATTTTTCCAGGTACGACAAGGTAAAGTTTGCGCATTTGAAATTTTTTATGTCATGCTGGTCGCGCAACAACCACGACAGACATTCTGAAACCGGCTTAATCATTTTCAAGATATGAAACATGCTGCGTTGTTAATGTTGCCTTTTCTTGACAAAATTTCCATGACAAAATTCCCATGTTGTCACCAAACAACATTTCATCATGTGAGTGCAAGAAAGTCGTATCTGCAATGGCTGCCTTAGGTTATAATAATTTAGCACCTAGTCACTAAAATGTGAAAAATCCCTCAAAATTTCCCTGCCGTATGTCAGTCAGTGGCTCTTGAAATGGTTCTTCAGGTGACCCTGGCTCTTGAAATGGTTCTTCAGATGACTGTGTCACCTGAAGAACCATTTCAAGAGCCACTGATTCAAGACTTGAGTTTACACAGTGTGTATTCCAAATTAATGACAAACGGCAACTATTGCAGATATGACTGTCTTGCCTCACATGACAATTTTTTTTAAACCTAAATAAACTTCAGATATTATGATTATATTTTGTTGTTAAAAACACAAATAAGCTCAAATAAACTTTAGATATTCTGGTATTCAAGAAACTCTGAAAAAATCATGATATTGATTGCTAATGTTATAACAATTTGATGGCTATACAGTAGCCTAGTTCAAATGATTTGTAAATGCAATGCATTTTGTAAGGTTTTATGATTTTTTTTAGAAAGGCTTTTAGGTCACGAATTCATAATAATTGGTAGATTTTTAACGGGTTCGCCGCCGGACAAGTCTTTTATGAAATGTTTTGTTGACCCATTACTGATTCTATTAACTGGAATCAATAAGTATAGATAATCCCCACTTGAGAGTTTACAATCCGTAGCAATCCTTTTGTGTTTACATGAGCAAAAGCAAAAAGCCATGGCTACTTTACTTTTGCATATGGAAAAGTCCCGTGCATCTGCTCAATGTAAAGTTTACACGCCTCTTAAGCACGGCGAGAGAGCTGTTAATTTGGCAGTCCCTGTTCTATCTTCTGTCACTATGAGCTTATTCTGATAAAAAGTTAATGCCTTCGCTCGGTATTGTCATCTTTAAAGTATATTTTATCATAAAAATCTTACTTCAAAAATTTTTCTTATTAAGAAGTGTCCGCGTTTTTTACCTAAAATATCCTCAAAAATCTGTTTTCAATGGCAAAATGGTCATTTTCAGCCATTTTAGTTAGGTCCCTTATCAACAAATAGGGGCCATCTTGTTACACGGATGACAAATTTTCCATTTTTTGCACAGAGATTCAGTGTGACATGTATT
>JXSR01S021785.1:24077-37872 GCA_000969725.1 Ophiothrix spiculata | reverse complement strand
TGTACTGATACTTTAATAGGAGTATCATTCTTAGAGATATGAGAAGACGTTGAATAGCTAATAAATAAAGGAAATGGTAGTTTTGACATGTCCTTTAAGTTTAAGCTTCTTAGCATGTAGATATATTTCAAAATGGCGACTTCTGAGGGGGATAGTTACCAACCCCCTACCTAAGCTTGTACCTCGACGTTTTTCATCAAAATGACCATAAAGGATGTATATAAAACAATTACTTAGATGCCCGGGGTCACTTCGTTTTGCGTTTTGGTGCAATTTTCGACAATCTGTTACGGGGGGGGGGGGGGGGTAACCTCCCTACCCTAGGTAGACGAGGTTTAAAATGACTAACATGGAAACCGGGGTTTTTTTTTTGGGGGGGGAGCTTCAAATTGTATGTATTTTTTGGAATTTGCAGTTCATTTACAAGCATTTGCGGTACAATCTGAACAAAATCATATGACCCGAGCGGCGTAAGTTCGTGAGATAACGAAAAAGTGTATTTGTTTTCTTTTTTGTTTAAAGAAAATTATTGAAGACATTTTGAAGATGTTCCTGTAAACAAAATCAATAGTCAAGATTAATAAACAATTTAGAGACTCTACCCTTGATGTGTGCTAAAAGCTGTGAAATGTGTCAGTTGGAAACTATTGAAAACTATGATTTACAGTACATTAAGTTGCTGATCCCAGACTTTAATGCTAACTGATCCCGGATTTTAATCCTTAAGACACAACGATTCAAAATATTTCACGCAATTAGTGATTTCAGAAAATTGGAGAATTTACAAACGAACACTACAAACGAACACTTCTCTACTGACTGACGACATCTTTTTGAGGTCAAGATTGTTTCTTGGTTTAAGACCATGCATGGGTTTCATTGATGGATGTGAAGTGATCTCTAAAGTGAATAATTGAGCGATATTCAGTACCTGAGTTTTGTTCAATTATTCATAAGAAAGGAAACTGGGATTAAGAGCAGGTGAACTCAAGTACAAATATTGCTTCTATACATCGACACTCAAGTGCAGTCAAGTTTATACTCTTGTAAGTGTGATTTCCATTGTTCTTCTAATTATATAGGAAGGGGTCCGATCTTTCCCCATTACTTACGAAAATCGACTTTTTGATCGAACTCAGATTAAGACAAAATCATCATTAGCTGCAACAACAGGAACAGAACGGAAACAACAATAAATCAACAAATGTCGTGTGGTCCTATTAGATGGACTAAACACTGCTCGTAAGCTTATCGTACGATTATTGTGACCAAGCTATAAAGACTATTATACTGATATAAGCAACAACATTAAGACTATAACTATACCAACAATGACAAAAAGCAAACACAATAATAGAAACAACAGTAGGAGCAACAACAAAAGCGGAAAAAATAATTTTCCATCGTCGAAAAATGGTACACATCAGGGCCAGATAAAATTCGTCTTTTTTGTAGACACGTTCATTCAGAAATTTCTCATGGTGTACTTTTTGTACCATTGTGTAAAATTTTCATTTTAGGTAAACATTTCCATTCTTAAATTCCACAGCATGCAAAATGTTCACAATGGAGAACTATTTTTCACGCCACTCACATTTTGGAGACAAGAAAAAATCTAAAATTGAAAAGTCTACAAATTACATATCTAGCGCTGTACTGATTGTTTTCGAAATTTAATAAATTAACAAGTACCATGAACTGGAAATATATGTTGATGATCCAAACAGTTTTATTCACCCCTCCTGTTCAAGCAAATATCACTGCTCTGATATGTATTAGGTTTCCCTCAAATGAATATTCATTGTTGAATACATGAGGTAGTATATAATGTTTCATCAGTCATCTTTTATTAATTGTTTATAGTACAAATGCATGTAAACTAATAAAATTGTTTTGACCTATATTTTGGTTTCAAATATACAAATGATACAATATGATTTTATAATTTAATATTCATGTTACTTTGGCACCATACCATATCAATTATTCGAGGTTATTAATGTGCCATTTGTTTACCTTTTGTATTGAAATTTGCAAAGAGTTTAAGGTTATTTAAAAATTGTTACATGTACCTTCTTGTCCCTGATTTCTGCAAAAAATCAAGATATGTGTTTTCATTCATTTATGAAAGGAGATAACTGTTTCTTGCTATTTGATGAATGATATTTAGTTTGTATCATAGTCAAGGACTCATTCGGTATGACGACCTTCAGTTAAAGAATAAAATCTCCAATATTGGTGCCATTTAAATATCAAACTTACTTGGTACTTGGCTAAAATGGAAGTTACAACAAAGTTAGGGGTAGGGTTAGTAAGCCAACTTGATGTGGTGCCTTCACCGCTGTTTATCACCATTAAAAAGTGTTTATTTATACCCAACTGCACATTATTTGAGCGCTATTCATATACATGTATATAAATTATGTTTCCGAGTTTTAAGAATCTATGAGCCTTAGTTTTTACATTTGACACATAGGCAAGGTAAAGGAGACCATATATAAATTGTATGCATGTTAAATTCACATTAAATATTTAATATACACGGTTGCTCATAAAGTTGGAATAAAAATATTTTAACCACTTTTTATGTAAAGTTCAATTTATGAGGAAAATATCTTGAAATGTTTGTTGCTTTGGGTCAGCTTTGACGGGTAATCTTGTTGGGTGTGAAATGGAACTTTCATGTACTGGTAACACATGGGTAAGGGGAGAGAGCAAAATATAAATGAGCTAAGCTTGTTCCAAAACAACTACTTGCCTAGTTTCCTCTTGAAACATCTACTTGGGATCTTAACTAGGAGGTCGCAGAACCCTTGTCTAAATTAAGTGTCGTTGTCATTTCTTATCAGACGTTCAAGACATTTGTCCGTGGACATGGTGGAGGTCTTTGGTCCCACATATTCAATAATATTTTGGTAAAAATGGTTCCAATGCTTTATAGTTCTCTGAAAAAAAACAGAGTAGTGAAATACACTTGATGATGCCTATGGGATGCTGAGTTTTTTGTCATTCTCCTTATAGATCTGTGAGTTTTTGGATTGAGATAATGTGAAGCATCAACGTCGATGTCCTTGTGGATTATTTTAAAGAGTTCAGTAACCTGGTAACAATGCTATGCACAATTTATTAATGAATAATTAGATGGCTTAAGTCTCAAATAGCCTTATAACATCTCATTAGCTAGATATAATCCGTTAAATAAGCGTCTACAAAGCCGTCATGCGATTTCTTACATGTTTCTCATAATTACGAGACTAAATAATTTGAACCAAACCTGAATATAGTGATGTAACCTGTTTATGAAAGGATAGCAACAATCTTGTTAAACCCAGGAATCATCGGTAATAGTGGTCAATAGTCACATAGTTGCAAAAATAAGTCCAGAATTTGACTAATTTATGCATTATATTTATTGTATTTGGATTAATGAGATACTCATCTTCATAATCGTGTCCATCATTGACAGTTATATTTCGTATTATCGACATCCGATGGCACATTGGGACCCTCATAGATGCATCATGATTGTCTCATTTAAGAAAAGTGGGTCGCTATGCCGTCATGTGTAACATATGCTTGAACAATTATTTTTGTTGAAAAAAATAGTTTTGGCCTAATTGGACCTTTAAATTAAAAAAAACTAAATGTAAGAAAACTTTTCCTATTGAGTTAGATGACTTTCCTATTTTGAAGATGTTTGCAGATACCCATTTTCCCCAAGTTTGTTTCAAAATTGAATAGAAAAACTTTTGGTGAGTTTCCAAAAAGCAACTTCTTTATTTTTATCTGAGGCTATATACATATGATTTCTTGAAACTTTTCGCTTTAAAATGTATACTTCAATACATTTTACATAAATATGTTTTACAATAACAACAATAATTTGACCATATAACGGGCGAAACAAAATCGCTGAGCTTATTTTAGTAACACAATATAGTTTAAATATATAGAATATTCAAATAAAAGTTCATATTTTGTATGTAAATATGATTGTTTTGATGTTAAAGTAACTAATTGAAACTGTATGTTTTTTGAAAAGAAAATATCAATTATTGATGACCCAATAGTTTATCCAGTTGTTTTGGGAAGAGTTCATGTAGATTTATACACACTATTTCGATTAAAAATATCGACATTTAATTAACTTTTGTAGTTACATTCAAACGGATGTCCAGCGATATCAGTAGAGTATAATTTAACAAGAAGAACGTTTTATGATACTACTTGATTTTCCCTGAGCAATCTTGAAATACAACAAAAACAAGTAGACATGAACGATGGAAAGATGTCCTTAATGAAATTTTATTGAAATGAAATTACTTCCGTGCAGAAAAGCGTTCTTTTTATTTCAAAAACATTTTTTTTTGAATAACATGTATTTCACTATTATTGCATATCTGGGCCCATATTCATGAAACACCGCTAACGCTAGTTGGCTGCTAACCTTTTGTATACCTGTCAAATTTTGACAGGTAGACAAAGAGTTAGCAGCCAACTAGAGTTAGCAGTGTTTCATGAATATGGGCCCAGGTGATTACATTTTTCATCAATACACAATGTATTATATAACGTAATGTGTATGTAAGCAAAGACATCAAGAGGTTTAAAGGAGTTCGAAGCCTAGTTATTTTTGATGATATGCTTAGTGGTGATATTTGTAATTTTTGATTAACGTGTCATTTGAAAGGAACAAGACAATTATTTTTATCTCGTATTCAAATGCCACTATTATTATTTAGAAATCCCCAATGCAATCTCACCATTGAGCATGATAAATCGATATATTAACCTACCGGTGTAGCAGGAATGTAAGTCCCCCGTCCTTATTGTCCGGGTTGTATAGTAAATATAGGCTAACAACTCTAACGCAACATTAGATTCACGCTTTACTCCGGTATGGTGTATGGAAGGCGGAATATTATTTCAGGGAGACTAAGAGTCCTTTCACACAGGCTTCAAATTAAGGATCGCGGTTATTGGAAATTAAGAAAAGTCATTTATTTTATTAATAAATTCCAGTTTCATATATTTGACAGTTTTGTACTCAATCTGGAAGACTTTTCCAATGATGTGCTTAAACCGTCTAAAGAAAGTAACACATTTCAATGTTTATATTTTTTTTCTTTCAATTTACCAATATTATTGCATGCGTCTACATTATTGTCAAATGTTCATGGCTTATTTACTTTAATCTGATGCTCCCCGTAAATTGGAAAAGATAAAGATGATCAGATTGTGTTAAAAAGGCCTCTGATTTGTATACTTTGATAGACGATATATGATCACCGTAGTGAATAGTTAAGCGATAGTTGTGAAGCAAATTTGTGTTTAAATATTTATAGAAAGTAAAGAAGAGATTCTAAACAGGTGATAGGCATATACATTGAAGAACATACGAGGGGGTATCAAAAAGTTTTAAAGATCACCAAGAAGGAAAAAAGCTATATCAATGAACTTTTGTCAGGATGGTCACTCGTTCTTGTGTACATTTTGGTGCAAAAATGAAATCAATGGCATTTATATTTTTCATATAGGTGTCGATAGATGTAAACCTCCGTTAACCAGAAAAACTGCATTGGGAAATTGGGAAATCCCTGCATTTGAAGCGTTACAGCCCAGTAATTCTATGAAAACACATCCAAAGTTAAGATATTTGATACCATAGTATAGGGTAGGGCCTCTTCTTTTCATTGATACTAAACTTATGAAAATTGGTAAACATATGACGTCATAACGACATAATAAAGTATGGCTGACCTGAAAATGTTGATTTTAGCGAAATACAATGTTGGTGTTTTTGGCTAAAAGAGGACCTCTACAAAGTTGGTCTATGGACAGTCAGTTTTCAGTGGGAGAAATGTGTTACTTTGCACAGTGGCTATGTAAAGATGAATTAAGGGTCACATAATAAAATTATGTTCCTGGCTATATTTCTTATTCTTTAAAACTTTTTGATACCCCCTCATATATTGCATCAAACTACCGGTGGAAATTTAGAAAAGAACAAAGGCATCGTTTGTTTAACTCAAATCTTCCTGTCATCAATAAGATTTATCAGATCATCTGTTGTTGAAAACAATGACAGGTGTCTATATATGAGCTCAAGTGTGTAAACAAGATGTATGTGCTGATTCATTTAAGGGAACATTTACCAAAACCTTGGTTTGGATCTTTGCTTCAAAATTTCGAGTAATGAAATGTTTTGAAACGTATATAATTTATTTTAAAAACATGCTCGATTTTATGTTCTTTTGAAGTCAAGGGCCACACGAGCCCTGACCTATAAATCAGGTCATTCACTTGATAACTTTTTGTATTAGTTAATATGCCCATTATCGTCGATGATAAAACTACTAATATATAGATAAAACTACTAATATATATGATAAGTGCTATTTTTAGATTTCTTTTTCCACGGAACAGTTCACGTTTTGGTACCTATTTAACCTTAAACAGTTGACTACCAGTTAAAATGTTAAAATACTATATTTAGATGATACCATATGTTGCACATTTTATTATTTTCAACGTTTTTGTTATGGTTTAACATTTTGCAAAGAATCATACTATTTGTTGAAGTTAAATGAGAATTCAGTTAAGAAAAACTTTATATTCTTCTATTATACTTGTATACTGACTACCAGTACTATTGAAAATGAATAACTTAATAAGATTTATATCTGGACAAATATCATTGAACTATGATTTAAATTTAAAACGATGTTACTGTGCTCTATTTTGTAATGCTAAAGTTGTAAAATATTTCACGCAATTATAGATTTGAAAAAAAAGTGAGGATTTAAAAACGAACACTAGTAGTACTCTGCTGGAATTTGACAAAATCCCTGAATTTATTTGAGTTCAAGATTTTTCTTGGTTAAGACCATGCATAGGTTTTCACTGATGGATGTTTAAGTAATCTCTTAAGTGAATAATTGAGCGGTATTCAGTACAGGAGTTTTGTTTCGCTATTCATGGGAAGGAAACTGGGACCCAGTGCAGGTGACCTCAAGTACATACATTGCTTGGGTTAATGAACATTCAAGTACATGTTCCACCTGTTCTTCGAGTAGAGTAGGTTGGGAGCCCCGGGAAGGGGCGTCTCTACCTACTTGTTAATATATAAGACATTTACAAAATCGTCATGTTAGCAACAATAGAATGTGTAAATGAAAACAGCAATCGGTCAACATTAAAAAATTCACAACAGGAGCGATGAAAAGAAAGATAGCAATGGCAAGTGTGACAGCAATGATAATATTAATAGCAGCATTACAAATAGTGATAACAACAACAATATTACAGCAGCAACAAAAGCAACAACAACGATAATAGCTGTAACACCTGTAACAATGACAACAACAACAACAGAAACGAAAACAAATATTATCATCACCATTTTGGTTATTTGATAAAATATCACAGGAAAGGAAAATCAGGACGAATTACAAGAGTCAAATAATACTGCTTCTACGACACGCGCTTTTGATGGACGACTGTTCGTATCATCATATGAATTATTCATGATGTGAAATAGGGACCAACACTTCGTCGTGTACACAGACTCAGGAAACTAGGTAAATGCGATGTAAGTTTGATGCTGGCCCCTAAGGGACTCTGTACTAAAACACCTAAAGTGGTAGGGTTAATGGTTGCAAGAAAGGTGGTTTCAGTTTGGAAGGAACGTTCACAAATGTGAAGGATTGTGTAGACGTAGTTAAGGTATTGTAACAAGTTTTAGTGGCGTATTTCAACTCGGAACTTGCAGTTGCTAATGACTGACATCTTGCGGCATTTGATATAAAGAAACATTCAAAGCACTAGTAAACATGTACAAGACTGTAATACGTCTTTATCCTTAATCAAATTATCAAGGTTGGTTCTTGGTTTAAGACCATGCATGGGTTTCATTGATGGATGTGAAGTGATCTCTAAAGTGACTAATTGAGCGATATTCAGAACCTGAGTTGTGTTCAATTATTCATGTGAAAGGAAACTGGAATCCCATACATTTGAACTTAAGAATAAACATTGATGATTTATATGAACACTCAAGTACATTTAAGTTATACTCTTTTTATGTTTCCATGGGTCTTTAAAGTATACAGGTAAGAAGCCTCTTTTCCTCTTTGTTTAAAATGAGTAGAAAGGAGTAAAATATTTAAAAAACTCGTCATTAGTTACATCAAAATGAACAGAAAAGACACTAGTAAGAGGAAACAAAAACAAAACAAAAACAGCAAATTTAGCAACGGTAGCATGCACTGTTGTTTGAACCCTGTAGAAATAGGGACATTTTATCTCTAAGTGTCAAATTAGAATGGGTATACTGTTTTGTACTAACAAAATTAGATATGTAAATGAAGCAACTGACATCAAAAACAGTTTACTAATCATTTTCAGTCAAAATCTTCACAAATTAAGCAATATAATCGATAATTAAGTATAATCAATAATTTGAAATTTGTATAGCACCCTCATTTTTGCACAAATCAGATTTAACAAAAAGTACCAATAAACAGGCAAAAAATTCACAAAATTTCAACCAAACTGAATTAAATTTTAACAATGGGTTAAAAAAAAAATTTATTATGCGATACATTTCAGTTAGTTATACTCCTTTTGAACTTTTTGTGAAGTAAAATATGAAATTTTTGTTAAAAATGAATAAATGTCCCCTTCAAACAACAGTGAGCAATACCTACAACACAAAAGGGAAAAAAACACTGTTGAAGAAACAGAAAAGTAATGTTATGTTAGTGTTTGAAGATTTGAACAGAAATCATATGTTGATTAAAACATTCTTCAGCTTTAATTCAAACAAATCGTCACATGTCAATGTTCTATAGGTATCTCATTTCACATAAATGTATAATATTTCAACCTCAGTTTGATGAATTGGTTAAATTGACAAATGCGTTTAAAATACATGTAGATTATGATATTTTGACCCAAATATTCAATCAAATTATGTACATAGTGAACAACTAACATATCGTATTATTTCAATTATTCGAGAATATTAACATGCCATTTGCTCTGCTTTTGTATGGAAATTGGTGTAAAGGTTAAGAATTTTCTAATAAATTAGTTTATTGTATAGTCGCCATATTGATTCTTTAAAGATAATCCAGGACAACAAGGATAAACATTGCAATCGTTTTAAATTAATCAAGTGATATAATATTGTGTAATAGGTCATTGTACCAGTTGAAACAATATATCTTGAAATTGTCATCTGTATAAATTAAAAGAAGTCGTTGTTTTTTCACATGCATTTCAAAATTATTTCATGCATTTAAATATCCCTTATTCCTGCAAAGATATTAATGTGGTTGTTTTTCATAAACTATATGCAAGATGTTAACTGCTTTTTTAAATTGATGGAATATATTTCATGGATTACTGAATAGTTTATACAACGAAATATTTCATGAACAATGGAGTGTTGTGTAGAGTACATAATGAACTAAAACATCACAACGATCCACAAATATAATCATTGTTAAGGACCAATCTACGTGGAAGCCTTCAGCTAAAGAAAAGAAAGTTGCTTATTTAAGGTTGGCGCCATTGAATTGACAAAACTACGTATTTGACATAACTTATTAATGCATGACTTCGATATGTCAAGTCTCAAATAGCCTTATATCGTCTCATTAGGCAAGATATTGGATACAAGCAAATCGTCTAATAAGCATTTACAAAACCATCACACTATTTCTAACATGTTTTTCATAATAAAATTCCAATCAAATATACTAAACCTACAAATGGTGTGATAAAATTTGATTGTAAAGTTTACAACAATCTCGCCAACCGTGTCCGATTATTTCTGTTTGTCGATATACAGTGACATTTTACAAGTATCATGATGGTCAAATTTGACCAGTCACGTGATATCTGTTCGCATTACAACCTGTGATTACAGGGTGTAATGCGGTCGAGGGTGTATCCAATCGATGGATAGTCTCATCTGCGGAAGGACTGTTCCGTTATTATTTTATCTTCCCTTTAGAACATGATTACATTACCAATGAATCCTGACAATATGTACTAAAACATGTCTTTTGGCTAATTTGGACCTATATTTCTAAAACTAAGAAGGCAATAAAATAGATGAATATAATAGAAATAGAATAGAAATGTTCATTTAGATGACAAAGATTTCGGCTTGTATGAGGCTTGTATGTATAAAAAAAATGCAAAAAATAATCATTTTGGTGAATTCTCAGAGGCGAGATTTTAATTGAAAATAGAGGTCTTTCAAAATCTCCTTTAAAAATGTATACTTAAAAAAAAGTTTCAGTTTTCAAGTTTTGGTCAAACGAATATTCAACAATCGCTAGACCCCAAAGTCCTCTCTTTTTTCTATATTTCCACACAGGTAAACACCCTAAATAAAAATATATATATTATGTATTTGTGCTAAAAATGATTGCCAGATCATGAGATATGTAATGATAGTGACATCAATTGTTTGAACTACCCCTTGCAAAATAAATAAGAACGATATTCTACGTGGAAGTGGTTTTCATTTCAAAAGTAGTCCATCAAAGGGATTATCGGATTCATAGATTTTCAATTTCTAAACTGTATGTGGCATATATATATATATATGTGACGCGTTACATCAAAAGGTACAAGTTGTCGGCAAGGCCGATTTTGAGCTACGGCCGTCTGAAGTTTAAAATGAGTGAAAAATGGTCGGGAGGTCGATCTTTAGATATCGAGGGGAGCGTGGCCGAGCGGTTAGAGCACGGGTCTCGCAATACAGAGGTTGTGGGTTCGAGCCCCGGGCCAGGCGGTTTACGTCTCCTTGTTTCCTTGGGCAAGAAACTTTACTCTAATTGCTCCGTGGTTCGGATAGTCATGTTAAGCCGTTGGTCCCCTGTGCGAATGCTTCTTCTTGGGGCGCTGCATACAGTGTATACCTGGTGAGTCTATCGTAAAAAATGAGGTCCTTGAAGTATATATTTTCAATGAATGAACTTTGTTTTTAAAAAAATACATTGAAAATGTGAAAAAAATGCGTTGTTTGTGACCAAGTCAGATCCAGTTTTCGCTGAAAATGTCCATGGGACCGTCACTTGAGTACCAAATATGACCAATTTGCACGGCAAACAGCGCATTCCGATTATTCCCCCTGGCAAATTTGATATCGCCGTCTTTGTTGTAGTCTATATAGTATATGTGCCAACTTTGGTGTCAATCGGGCAAGTAAAATGCTGATTGCTATGGAGTTTTGAATGGTTCCTTTGAAAACCAGCAATATCTTGAGTTTAAAATTTTCATGATTTTCAAACGCGTTTTTCTCAGAAGTGTGCTTTTTAAATCCGTCAATGTTGTCATTCTTTAATTTGTCATAGCTCGGACACCGAATGGCCGATGCCTTTAATTTTGGTATCATTTTAAAGCTGATTAAACAGGCTTCCCAGTGATACCAAAAATTTTGATTTTTGGACCCAACATGTACCTTTTGATGTAACGCGTCACATATATATACATCCAATGTTGATCGAGAAAATTAGAAACTGTATGTTTTTATGATATCTATTTATAGTTGTTGTATTATAAAGATTGATCAGGAAATTTTAAATATTTAAAGTCATGACAAAGATATTCTTGGCGATGTCATGTTAAATATAGCTTTTGTTGAATTGTTTATTCCATTCTAGCAAAACCATATGACATCCTTTTCAATATTAAAAAAATTTAATTAAAGTATCAGTTTTAACATTTCAATTTTTTTTCTCTTATGGGAATTTGAAATGTTAATTTAAAATGTTTTGAAGCATTTCTAGGTTTCTTTTTCGGTGTTACCTTATTTGGAATACGGTCGAGACTAGTAGTTAAACACACCTTTGACTTTGCGGGGATAAGATTAGATGTCAATAGGGGATAGGGCAAATACTACGTGGGAAATCTGACAGGCTTGTGTTTTGTTTCGATTAATATAAAAGTAGGTAAAACCATTGACTTTCAATAAATTTGTATTTGATCTATTCGACATGTGTCCGATATATCAACAGACAAGAAGATTCTTTGCTCTAGAAATTTAAATTTCTTGTAATTCGTCACTTGATGCAGTTTGAAATGTATTAATACAAAATTAGAAAGACTTGCTTTATCCAACGATAACAAGAAGAAGTTTGCTGCCTAGATTTTATTTCTGAAACCTAGCAAACCATGCAGTATATGTGACCGTTCATCCACAACTAGTCGTAAATACAGCCTCTTGTTATTTTAACTTTTTAAATTATTTGCAAAGATCATGTTCGAAGGATTAAAATGACACCTTAAATTTATATGAACTTGATTTTCAGTAGTCACGTTATGGTCCGTCAAAAGGTTGTCAGGGAGTAAAATGTATAACTGAGTTAAACGCGATCAATTAAAATAAGCCCTATATTTTCTGTTGATTGTCCTCAAAATATACAGATATATTTCATATTTCCAACCATTTTCTTGAAAATAAAAAGTTTTTTATGTTTTGAACTAAACACAAGGATTGTGAATCTGTCACAAAATCGGCAAATTACGACCTTGACACATTTTCACCTGTAGCACAAAATGAAGATTGCTGCATTTACGGCTCGTTTGAAATGGACGGTCCCATATGAGTGATTTAATTAATAGTGATTCGAAGAATTACACAATGTTCTTAGAGGGCATTAATTTTTTGTATCTTCCTTTACAGATGAGTATAAGTATTTTTTGTTAAAAGAAGGTAGTTTAAATCAAAACAATGACTCATATGTTGGGTGATACTCCAAAATGCCGACAGAGCTTATATTTCACTTGGTTTTATTTATTTTCCTCAACGTGTACTGTCCGTAAAGTTCTCCCGTCTATTTTCGTATATGAATGGTTTATCTGATACTTTCACTAAATTGGAAAAAGATCAAGATATTTAAGTTTGTATTCAGAAAAGGGCCTCAGATTTGTATGCTATGATAGATGATATCTGATCTCCAAAGTGAATAGGTAAGCGATATTTAGTAGCAAAGTTGTGTTTAATTATTTATACAAAGGAAGCAGACATTCCTAACAGGTGATAAACACAGACATTGAAGAACACATATTAAATAAAACTACCGGTGCAAATTTACAGAACAATAGCATCGTTTATTTAACTGAAATCTCCCCGTACACTATAGAGACTATCAGATCATCTGTTATTCTTGAACACAATGACAGGTTTCTATGTGCTATAGTGTTAAAAAGATGTATTTACTGATACATTTATAGGAGCATCATTTTTATTTTTGACTTAAAGCTGTGATCAAAACCTTGGGGTAGATCTTACTTTTATTATACATCATAAATGTTTATTATGAAACCACGAAATACAATTGGTCAGGTACAGCTGATTCGCATGATAGTATTTTGCCTACTTCCCCAAGTGCGCGCAACGCCCACGCAGTGAAAAAACTACCTCTTCTTCTACTTCTTCTTCTACGTTGATAATCAGCAGGATCCATATTTTTGGACGTAAATGCCGATACGGTCACGCCACACCCCTACTATCGCACTCCCGTAATCATGCCACTAATACATGTATCGGTTAGAAAGTCATATGCTGACTGAGAAGATTGGACATTTTTGGGTGATATTCAGAATGTTTTAAGGCTACAGTCCCTAAATGGGTGCCATTTTTGCCAACTTTTTACCTACTTACACATATCAGAATAATACCATTTTTGGCGTACATATGTAATAGAGTTTCTAGTTTATACATGAGACTCTAGTAGTGATTTCACGTCCATTATCAAGGTCAAAATTACGTCAA
>JXSR01S021780.1:41089-54117 GCA_000969725.1 Ophiothrix spiculata | reverse complement strand
AACATCATGGGGCCCGAGAAGGACACTGCGCCCCCACAACTTTTTTCCACTAAGAAAATGCAATGGACCTAGGGTCAATTACTAGTATAAAATTAACAAATGACACAGATATTTTTCTTCAAATAATACTGGGAGTTCAAGAACCGAATATTTTAGGGTAAAAATATTTTGATTCAATAAATTTGAAAATAAAAACCATATCAAGATTGTCAGGTACAAGTTAAGCTCCAGAAATCAACATTATTTATATCTAATAAAGATAGACATATTATACTAAGTAAATTAAATGTTTTGTTTGAGAATTTTTTGTGCTTATCACTTTCAATTTTAAAGTTGATTTGATTTGTATTTTACAAAGTTCTACATATTTCTTATTTTCATTCTGGGTCTCTACATTTAAAAACATACGAAGTATGGATAGCTTGATTCTGTGCTTGCTAGGAGAAAGGAACATCACAGGTATCCAAGTCTTGTCAATAAACAACATTTTATTGCATCATTTTATCAGCATATTTAGGCGATTTCCTTCAGCAATTTTGATCCTCTGTATGTCAACGAATGTGAGATGCATCGGAGAGAAAATGATTTAAATCATAACATATTAATCATAGAAAAATACACTGATAAGACACATTTATAAAGTTTGTGACAAACAGCCCGAAACTGCAGAAAACGAGTATTAATACTCCAATATTGATATCAGAAAATCACTTCACATCTCAATGATGCTGAAATAAGTGAATTATATATTTTCCACTCCGTCGCTCGTATTTATATAATTTCTGTTTTAAACTCGTTTTCGTAGGTCCAATTAAAAGAAATTACTCTTATTGCTCGTGCGATAGTGTTACAAAAAGGTCCTGATATACAATTACTTGAATTTCAGAGGCACATAAAAACGATTTAAGGGTTGATGACCTCCATCTGCTCAGGAAAATATGAATCCTAACTATTTTTTAATAATAAAAAGATAAATAGTTTCCACTGGATTTGCGGGGACTCGAACCATGGATTATGGCAGGGGTTAGTCATGCATTACGAGGCGAGAGATCTACCGCTAGGCTACCAAGGCAGCGTTGAGATCGTGAACTAAAATCTGAAACATAAACATTATAATGCCGTATTTTTCTTTTGTTTACATAAAAAATGCAATTTTTGCCTCATTGGGATGCTCCATTTGTAAGTAAATTATGCGAATGCGTATATCAGACAAAATGTAGATAATATAGATACTAAAAACAGACAATTCACAGCTCAAACAGGGCGAACTCAGAGTCGTAATTCACGTTAGGTTTTTCGGGCAAAACAACGCGGGCTTGTTACATTATCATTCAAAATCAACACAACATATTTATAAAATATTATTTGTAATTCAATAAAAGGCAAGCCTACAATCTGTCAAAATTTGAAAACAGTCGAATCGTTCGAACATCATAAAATCATGAGGTTTCGGCGAAATAGGCGTCAATTTTTTTGAAGTTGTCTATTGACGTAGTTTTAACCTTGATAATGGACGTAAAATCACTAGTAAAGTTGCATGTATAAATTAAAGACTCTATTCCATATGTACGCCAAAAATTGTGATATTCTGATATGTGTAAGTAGGTAAAAACTTGCAGTAAAGATGACGTTCAGCCAAACGGCACCCATTTAGGGACTGTAGCCTTAAATGACGACCAGCTGTAGAGACATATCTGATTTAATGAGAGCTAGAATCTGATTTAATTTAAATTACTACTATTTACAATTTTTAATTGTATAATTAATATTCTCTGTTCCCTCTGACTCTCTACTGTTTATACTATAGTATGGCAGATATGTTATCAGTCAGTTTTGAATTTTGTTGTGAGTGTAATGAAATAATATTATCATTTTCGGTAGAAGCAGCATTTGATTGATAAAAAAACATCATAAATTGTTTTACATACATTTCGAATGTACACACTCCTTAAAGATCATTCATGTTCAGAAGTCTCACCACCGCGTAAACACATAACCAAGTATCAAATGTCTTCAAGAAAAAGGTTAATCTGACTTGTGTTAAGGCTACAGTCCCTAAAAACGTCTCGCTCGGCTGAACGTCATTTTTACTGCAAGTTGTTACCTACTTATACACAACAGAATATTACAATTTTTGGCGTACATATGGAATAGAGTCTTTACTTTATACATGCAACTTTACTTGTGATTTCACGTCCATTATCAAGGTCAAAATGACGTCAATAGACTACTTAAAAATTGACGCCTATTTCGCAGAAACCTCATAATTTCATGATGTCCTAACAATTCGACTGTTTCAAATTTTGACAGATTGTAGGGTTGATACTTCTTATTGAATTACAAATAATATTTTATAAATATGTTGTGTTGATTTTGAATGATAATGTAACAAGCCCGCGTTGTTTTGCCCGAAAAACCTAACGTGAATTACGACTCTGAGTTCGCCCTGTTTGAGCTGTGAATTGCCTGTTTTTAGTATCTACATTATCTACATTTTGTCTGATATACGCATTCGCATAATTTACTTACAAATTGAGCATTCCATGGAGGCAAAAATTGCAATTTGTTTATGTAAACAAAAGAAAAATACGGCATTATAATGTTTATGTTTCAGATTTTAGTTCACGATCTCAACGCTGCCTGCATAGCTCAGCGGTAGATCCCTCGCCTCGTAATGCATGACTAACCTATGCCATAATCCATGGTTCAAGTCGAAACTATTTATCTTTTCATGATTAGAAAATAGTTAGGATTCACATTTTTCTGAGCAGATGGATTCCCTTTACCCTTAATCATTTTTTATAATATAAGTTGTAATAGATTGTTTTTCATTTCAAGCCAGTCATAGTAATTTGTAAGAAATAATTTATCTTAAACTAAATACTAAAGAAGTTGCTAAAATATGTCTTGTATTGATATGTGCATTTAATGCAATATCTCATTCAATGATATATAGATTTCAATAAAAAGTACAATTAGTACCCTTTTAAACTGCGTAAACAATCTTCAAAATTTAATGTGGCGATTGATAAAATATAATGTAATTTTCTATACTTCATGCGAAAAATTAATTGCTGTTTCGGCATATTTCAAAGAACATTAAGCGAGCGGTAAAATTATGGCTTTTAGTTAAATTAAATAAAAAGTGGGAGTATCTTAAAGGTAGCCGAGGTGTTTTGTCACTTCCTCAAAATAGGTTTTTGGAGAAAATATGTTCCAAATTTACTGGAAACAGGTTTTTATTTGATGGTTGGGAGATAATGCATGATCATAAATTGGTCAGAAAAAGTGTAACATTGTTAATGAGGAAATTACCATAGAAACATTGATTTAAAAAAAATATAAATAGATGTATTTATCTTTCATTTAAAAGTGTGAAAAATCATTCTTGAAAGGCTTCAAGTTTTGATGTGACAACATTTTAAGTTGGGGTAATTTTCCACAATTTTGTGTACAAGTCAATGACGCTTCCACAACCGTGCGCACCACACCCACCTTCCAAACCCTTTGACTCTGCGCGCGCTTTGAACCAATAATTTGACCGTCCATCCTAAACGTCGTAAATTCAGGCTAAAATGAAGTGAGGTGAAAATATAAATGTCAAGGTTTAATAATGCCGAAATTATATTTTGACAGATTCACAATCCTTGTACTTACTTCAAAACACCAGCAAAGTTTAATTTCAAGAAATTGATCAATATTGTGCTTACTGATCGTTAAACGCGTTTATCTCAGTAATACATGTTCACTCCCTGACAACGTTTGACGGTTGAAGCAAAGTTTAGTTAGCTTTCCCGAAATTGTTTTTAATAAAAAAACGACCTCACCATCATGTTCAGTCTACAAATCCACTTCTTAAAAAAAAAAAAAAAAAATTAGGGTTTAATTATCCGTTGCTGAGTTACAGAGTAAAAAACATTTCTAAAAACGAAGGGTTGATAGGGCCTTAATAATTCCTTCCAATCATGGACTAAAACATCCTTCACATTCACTTAAGGCAATACATATGCCCTAGAGAACTTAGTAATATCCGACAAATGCATCCTTTTGCATGTATATTCTACAACTATATTCTAAGATCATGTGCTAATTGATAGCCAGAATGACCTTTTCTAAACTGTTGACTAGTGAAAAAGGAACACCCATCACACCAACGACATAAAATGCATTACTGTAAGTCAAATTTAATCTTTAATTCCTGCTGCAGAAACATTAATGTCTACAGAGGTCAGTGGTCATCACAACACTTACCGACCTTATAAGATGCTCTTAAGGTCAGATTTCCTTTATCCGTTTGCGTTGCGGTTGCGGTACGTTTTGCACAATTAGGTTACTGGAAGTGGTATTATTTTAAGCACATGATTAAATGGAGCTAAATGGTATTAAGTTGAAGATTGAAATTTTACAACTACCTGTACCCTTACAGTGCAAAACGCACCGAACCGCACCGCAGAAGGGTAAAATGAATCTTACCTTTAATTAGATCAAAAACAGTATGGGAGTTAGTTGATATTGCTTAGAAGTACGAATGATATTGATAAATAAATTCAAATACATTTCTAATATTTTCACCCCTCCGAATATTAACTCACTTTGCTTGATTTTGTCACAAACCTGCGGGCGTTCGCATTTAGAATATTATTGGGATTATAAAAATGGGCTTGAGAGTAAAATTTGTTGATACAATTGAATACGCCAGTACAAGAAAACCTCAACTCAAATAGCTCCTTTCTGTAAAATGTAAATTCATACAAATCTCTCTGAAAATACTTTCAAATCACTAAAAAGTATTTCCATGTCTATATCCCAATCAAAGTGTCACATTTGACCTTGTAGTTGACTTTTTTTAGACATTGTTAGATAACTTTTCTAGTATATAGTTGCAGAGGGGAGCTCATGGAGTTAGGGTTTTCTTGCACTGGCTGTTTAAATATAGGAACTAAGTAATATAACAATAATCTAACAATGTCTAAAAAGTCAACTACAAGGTCAAATGTGACACTATGATTAGGAAATTGACATGGAAATGCTATTTTAGTGATGTGAAAGCATTTTCAGAGATGCGTATGCATTTATATTTTAGAAATATAATTAACAGAAGGGAGCTATTGGAGTTGGGGTTTTCTTACACTAGCGTATTCAATTTATCTTATTCTCTTCACATATCTGAATATACAATTTACCAGTTAAGTTCATTTATAATAAAGAATTCTTAGGTAGAAATGTTATGTGCATACTTATGTACATAGCTAGCTATAATAGGTATCAACATAACATTTCTATCTAATAAAGATAGGCATACCGTATAAATGTTTTTCATGAGAATTTGTGTTTCTTATCACTTTCAATTTTACATTTAATTTGATTTGTATTTAACCATGTTGCATTCAGTTTCTTATTTTCCCTCTGGTTTCATTTTGAAAACATGTATGCCTTGCTTAGCTTGAAGATAAATAGGAATTTCTGTGGAACAAATATATATTTCTCTTTGAAGGATGAAACAGCATAATATGCATTAAAGGAGCTTGGTCCAACTTTTTTTCAAACTTTTTGAGATTTTGGTATCAAAATATTGCTCACATTTTTCTCATTCACGGCTGAGTTTTGGATATATATGAAAATGTGTCTAATAACAGTAACGTATAGGAAGCTCTGAAATACAAAACTACCAATAAAATCAAAACCATTTGACTGATTAAGCTGAAATTTGAAATTAAGACCTTTTGAGTGGTCATCTTTCATATGACCATGAAAACTAAATTTTGAAAAATCTGACCAAGCTCCTTTAAATCTTATCTTCCCTCTGGATGTCATTATTTTAAATGTATACAATGCTTAACTTTGATTCTGAATAATACGTATCTCTGTGCTGAAATGGAACGACACAAGTATCAAAGTCTTGTCAATGAATGAAAATATTGTTTCATCATTTTATCAACATATTTAGGGTTTTCATTTTGTAGATTTAAGACAGGTCAGCGAATGTGATACGAATCACAGAAAATGATTTAAACTATTTTATTAACATTAAAAGAGAAAAAACAAATTGATAAGACACATTTGATGACTAACAGTTCGAAACAGATATGCTGACAGGATCAGTGGCGTAACAGGAAAAAAATTCAGAACGCGTTAAGTCATTTTCTTCCGATTTTTCCGGCTAGTCATTGGTTATTCCCGGTAGAATATTTCCTATTTTGTAAACCAAAAACAAATTGTACATGTAGTCGATTTTAAAAACTGACAAGTAATGAAGGGTCTCCTTATTGCCATTTTCCTGCAAGATTTTCAATTTACCCTTTTCTTTTCTCCTCATTTACTCTTATTTTACCCTTTCTTTTTTACGGTAGATTGGCAAAACTTATCCGGTGACAAGCTTCACCTGCCCCACTATCTGCTACGCCACTGCATGCTGCATATTGAGTTGTTATCAAAAACTTTAAGCCAATTGAAGCAAATATCATTTGATGTTGAAATATAAGTCAATGTTTTATTAGCACTCCTTCAATAAAACGTATTTGTTCAAACCTCATCATTATTTTTTAGTTCCAAATCATGTCACAACAAATAATAGGTCCTGACATCCAATTACTGGGATTTCAGTAATGACTCTTCTCATAACAACAAAGTTTTAGAAGTATATTAGGCCTTATGTATACATCTAAAAATTATACACGACCAGCTGCAATTCTCACATTTTCTTGCACATAGAGAGACTAATACAATATTGATGTTAAAGGCCAGTGAATGAGTTTTTTTCCCCAGATTTATCCAGTACGTTCATTTTATTTGGAGACTTTAATATTGTAGCAATATTTTGTTCTCCGTTTTAATGTCGTTATGTCTATTTTATTATCTTTAATCGCCACATGTGTGATTTATATAAAGTCACTGTGCGGAAGATATCATTGAATGTTATAGAGCTGACCCTTAAGGTCAGATTCCTTTTATCCGTTTGCGGTGCGGTTGCGGTGCGTATAATCAGGTCCTGATACCATTCAATCGTGTGCTTTACATTATACAATGTACTATTACCAGTAATACAGTGGAAAATGCACCGCAACTGCACCGCAAACGAATAAAATGAATTTGACATTTAGTTAAATCAAGTAACAAGAATGGGAGTTGTACTTGTACTTAAGCTAATCAACCCATAACTTATAAAGTGTTTTGCCATTTAAACAAAACTATAGAGTAGTACAATGTCGAAATAGTCTCGTAGGCTGCTCTTCATTTTCTAACTAATATTTGTAATTTCCATCAAATGTAATTACGACTACCTTATACCTAAAAAAATGAATGAAAAATCACTGTGCTGAAAATAATTTTAGAACGTGCTTTTTCCACTAATGATGAGAGAATTAAAAACGATGTAGCATTACTGCATTCCATGAAAACATTAACTGAACATACACATTAATGATGCCGCCACACATTAAATAATTTGATTAATGTGACTGTAGATTTCATTACGACATTAAGCAGCAGATGCTCTTAGTTAAATCAAATAAAGTGTGGGAGTTAGTTAATAAAAGCTTACCACAATCCATCAATTTTCAAATACTGGGTATTTGATGCGTGGGATTATTTTTGTCTGGGATCAGATTGAGTTGAAGGATTAAATATCAACCCACTTTTAATTTAAAAGAACCAGATATATCAACAAATTTCAACAAATAATTAACCATGAGTATCAACAAAAAGTTCACTTTTTGCTTCTTTGCGGAAATTGTAGCCTGAAGTTGGTTGCTACAAATGGTTTCAATAGATATTGTTTACAGAAGTTCAAATAAAAAGTTAATTAATTAACCCTTGACCACCTGAGCTATTTTATACTACGTCGTCTCCTAATGGTGATCGGGTTGGTGGGGTGGTTACCACCCCCCCCCCTGTGAAAATGAAATTGACGGGCCAAACTGTGGTTGTTTTATACCATAGTATAGGGTAGAGTCTCCTCTTTCCATTTTAGCAAAATCATAAAAATCGGTCAAGGCGTTACGTAACTATGACGTCATAAAGTACTTTAGGTCGGAAAATTTCGCTGAAATCTGATTTACGGCGAAAATTGAAAACAATTCAAAAATTCGCTATAAAAGTTCTAAATATCGGATTTTCATCGAGATTTTTGCTACTGAATAAAGGAAATGGTAGTTATAACATGTTCTGAAAGTTCAAGCTTGTTAGCATGCAGATGTTTTTCAAAATGGCGACTTTTATGAGGGGCCACCCCCCCCCCCCCTACCCACGGACTTTGATGGCGTACCCTACCCTACCTAAGGTGGCAACCCACACATTTTTCATCAAAATGACCGCAAAGGATGTAAAACAATTAGTTAGATGCATTAACATTAACATTTGTAAGTATCGTAAAATGTTTTTTATCTTAATGTTTCTACAAAGAATATGTTCTAAAATATCCATATCAAAATAATTCCTCACAGCTAAATTTATACGGGAATTAGAATGTCATGTTAGAATTTACTGGGACTTTCAGCATTTATTTATTGTATGGTCCTCTTTATAACCATGTGAACACTCTGAACAAAACAGATGTTAACTTTTTTTATTTCAGCAAATTTCTGAATCTAAAGGGCCACTAAGAGTATTAAACTCTATAGTAGAAAATGGCCTTTGAGGTTTGAAGTGCAGACATCATTATTATGATTATGCGGTATGCTCTGTTTTAATCCAGAATAGTGCTGTGACTGTGTCCGATTTGGACATAATTGTTTTCTCAACAATGTTTTAAATTTTTGTGTTTTGTACTTGCATTATATCTCCGTTGAGAAGCAACAACAAACATATAGTTTGCAATGCACGTTAAAATATTTTAATTAGTTTAATTTGATAACAAATGAATACATTCAATGATGATGTATAGATGCAGGATGTTTGGTCGTGGGTGTGGGAGGAAACAAATGTCACCAAGACAAAGATTACAAAATGTGCAGATTTATTAGATGCCCTTTGCTGTCAATGCTGTGAAAACAAACCTTATATACACATAATGGTAAAGGGAATCCATCTGCTCAGGAAAATGTGAATCCTAACTATGTTTAATCATGAAAATTCATGCATTTATTGCATTACGAAGCGAGGGATCTCACCGTTGATCTATCAAGGCAGCGTTGAGATCGTGAACTAAAATCTAAAACATAAATATTAGAATGCCGTATTTTTCTTTTGTTTACATAAAAATTGCAATTTTTGCCTCATTGGAATGCTCAATTTTAAAGTAAATTATGCGAATGCGTATATCAGACAAAATGTAGAGATTGTAGATACTTAAAACAGGTAATTCACAGCTCAAACAGGGCGAACTCAGAGTCGTAATTCACGTCCATTTTTTCAGGCAAACCAACGATGGTTTGTTACATTATCATTCAAAATCAACACAGTATATTTATAAATAATTCAATAAGAAGTATCAAGCCTACAATCTGTCAAAATTTGAAACTAGTCGACTTGTTCGAACATCATGAAATTATGAGGTTTCGGCGAAAAAAGGGTCAACTTTTTCGAAGTAGTCTTTAGGCGTCATTTTGACCTTGATAATGGACATGAAATCACTAGTAAAGAATAATGTATAAATTAGAGACTCTATTCAATATGTACGCTAACAATGCGATATTCTGATAGGTGTAAGTAGGTAAAAACTTGCAGTAAACATGACATTCAGCCGAGCGAGACGTTTTCAGGGACTGTAGCCTTAATGCGGCTAATATAACGCCCAATTCAGGCCCGATTTCATTTTATACACTGTTGTTTGAAGTGGACATTTATTAATTTTTAACCAAAAATTAAAATTTTCTGTCACAGAAAATTGAAAAAGCAGTACAAATAACTAAAATGTGTTGCATAACAAAATTTTGAACCCATTCTCAAATTTCTTTCATTTTGGTTGAAATTTGGTTAATTTTGAGGTCATTTATTGGCATTTTTTATAAATTCAGATTTGTGCAAAAATGAGGGCGCTATACATATTTCAAATTATGATTATTTTTGATTATCGATTATGTGTTATATCTGTAAAGATTCTGGCTAAAAATGTGATTTTTTTTTTGACAACAGATGCTTCATTTGCATATCTAATTTTGGTAGTACACACCAGCATATTTCCTTCTACATGCAAAAATGAGTTTTTATGAATAGCGCCATCTATTTTGACACTTAGAAATAAAAGGTCCCTATTTCTATAGGGTTCAAACAACAGTGTATACTATCACTGCTTATAGAATTCTTGATTCAGGATGTTGGATGTGAGTGTGGGAGGACGTAAATGTCACCCAATGATGTCATCCATGTCAAAGGCAGAAAAAGAATTACCAACTATGCATAAATTGTAACATCCAGATTGATTACATTAGGAGACGCCGGTGTAGCCTTGCTCCAAGGCCCGGGCCATCTATTTTTGAGAATATCAAAGAGTCATATAATAACTCTTAACCTCCAGAGGGTCCACTGTTATTTAAGTATTCATTCATTTCTAGAGCCTTGTTTTTTTTTTTTAATTATAACTCGTCATAAAAATCTATGGTGTACCCCGCAGATGGACTTAAAGTGTCATCAATGGTTAAAATGCTAAAATAAATGGATTACTTTTCAAAATGAGGGACTGTTAGCTCCCAAAGCCACAAATAGACATGCAAGTCCATTCAGAATGTGTCCCCATTTTTAATCTGACTTTAGGACACCATTTAGGCCTGTGTCTAGTCGAGAATTAAAGTCAATTATCACAACAATAAAATTTGTGCAATATACACAACATGCTATTCTAGCCATGTTTTAAAAAATACTCGGAAAACATATAGGCCCACATAGCTAGGCATGCAGTTTGCATGTGTACTAGCCCCGGGTACTAGCTAGCTAAAAGACAGATTTTTAAAACAAGCATACTAGCATGTACTATGATAGCTGTACACAGTCAATTACCACCAAACACCTAAAATCATATCACAGTCTGCAGCACTGAGCTAAGAATCTGAGATACTCAGTACCGGTATATGAAAACATTCTGTTGGCCTACTACTACAATGTACCAGTATTACACCTACCAATATATATAGTATTAACATTTTAGTTTTCAATACTAAAAGAAGTCACTAGAGGGCCGCCAGGCCCGGGCCTTGTTAAATTCATAATTAGCTGATTTCACTAAATGTATAACTTCAAATTTTGCCTCAAAATAAAAGGCAACCAATCACAGCAGTACCAACTTCTGATCACTGTTATTTGTAAACCTACATTTTGAAAGAGGTAGGCCTATATTGTTCAAAATGGAAAGTGTTGAAAATAAATTTCTCTAAATATTTAGTATTATGAAATGTATTAGGCCTATATTACAATATATATGATTTAAACGCATGCTTTCATCAAAATAATGCAGAAATTTCGGCTAAATTTATATTTTATTCTCTAAATAATTTAGATAAATTTGTAAACCTTGATTTGAAACACCCATGGCTAAAATAGACTAGTCCCACTTTTTGCTCCAAGCAGAAAACCCCCACAGTGGTGGTGTCTGGGTGTTACATAATCAGTTACTAACTTGCAAAGGCTGAGTAACAGCATAGAAGAACATGTTGGTAGGGGTTGCATGTTTACAACTCCAAAGCACTTGGAAATTGTAATGTTATAATATTTCAAACAGCCTGGTCTGTGCTATATGTGATGACTCACCCCAAAAAGGGGGACTTTGCGACAGAACACTTTTCAAGAAACTGATGAAAATAGGCAGCGAAAAATAAAGAAAATAATAAGAATTTCCAGCAGATTTTCTGTTGTAAAATTTGATCGCCTTGATCAATTTCAAAAAGTAAGATGTCATTTTAAAGCTGAGAAAATGCTGTAACAGATGAAATGAAAAAATCAAAATTGATATAATCTGCAAAGTCCCCCCTTTTGGGGTGAGCCATTACATATCACAGATTTTTTGGCTGTATCTATTAGGCCTTCTATACATATATGTGTGTGCTTAGAATGTATGCATGGGCTTTGATTTTCTCAGCCTTTAACAAAGGCTAACGCCGGTGCTGTCAAACATTATTTCAGATAAAATGAATATCTAAATTTTAATTAGGCCTAAAAAATCGACCCTGTTTTTGGTACCGAACCTAGACTATTTATTGTTCATGTGTATTGATTATGATAGAAGTAAAATTAAACATGGCAGCAATATATTTTTCCACGTCCAACTGCTTTAAAGTCCAGATTGTTATAACAATGATAGGAGGGGACACAAAATGTTGTTTCTAAATTAACAGACTATCCGTATATGTTAATTTCAGAGCAAAAAATTACTAGTATTCAAGAGTAAAAGAAAAAAATATGACTTATATACCTACTCTATAGTCATTTTTTAAGCCAGGACACCTCATTAAAAGTTTTGGGTCTTTCCATTCATGATAAGAGGTATAAGGATTTGCATTCATACAACCAATATAACTGAAGGGTGGAGAAAGGCCATAATAGTAAAACTTTCTGGGATTAGTAATCTGATTGGATTAGGTTGCCAAAGGTTGCCGGATGATCTGGTCGTAGGTTCTGGAAAGTTTGTATGACCCCTCATCCTTGTTCATCATACAAACTTTCCAGAACCTACGACCAGATCATCCGGCAACCTTTGGAGATGACGTCATCCAAGTCGTCAAAGGTTGCCAGTCACTCAAAGGAGAGTGACCAAGACTCCTGACAGGATTTGAAATATTTCTCGTAAGTACTTTTCACTTATATTGGATTAGACTTAGAACTGACCTTTTAATTATGTTGATGAACAATCCTGATTAATCTTATACATAATTTAAGATCAATCAATCAATCAATGTTGATTGATCTTATGATACACAGTACTTGCATGAAATGCATACCCCATGAAGGAGTCTATTCGTACAGGGGACCCACGGCTTTACGTGACTGTCCGACCACGGAGCAAGTAGTAAAGTTTCTTGCTCAAGGAAACAAGGAGACGAAAACCGCCCGGCCCGAGGCTCGAACCCACAATCTCTGTATTACGAGACCCGTGCTCTAAC
>JXSR01S021780.1:6855-20848 GCA_000969725.1 Ophiothrix spiculata | reverse complement strand
GAAGCCTGATTACGGAATAACCGGCCCTTATCGGTCTCAAGTCTTCTTCTCTTCCTTTTTTTTTCTTTTTTCTCCTCCTTTCCTCCTTTTCCCAGGGGCGTAACCAGCTTTGACCGTCCGGGGGGCAAGACTCAAGAGGCTTCCCGATTTTTGTATATGCTTGAAAAAAATTAAACGCGCGCGTAGCGCGCGCTCAAAAATATGTGGAAAAATTTGTTCATTTTAGCTAAAAAACGCCTATTTTTGGATGAAATAATGGTTTCTTTCTCTTTTTTTCTCTCCTTTCCTTTTTTTCTTCCTTCCTTTTCTTTCTTTTTCTCTTTTCCTTTCCCTTTTCCCTCTTCTTTCCCCTTTTTCTTCTCCCCTCTTCTCTTTTTCTCTTCTTCCTCCCTTTCTTCCCTTCCCATTTTTTTGCTCTCCTTCCCGATTTTTTTGGGTCCGCACTGGTTACGCCCCTGCCTTTTCCCCTCTCTTTCCTCTTTTTGCTTTGTGAGTGACCGGCCCTGAGCGGCCCAAAACCAAGCGGCCCATGTGGCGATCGCCAAAACGCCACCGTTGCCAGTCCGCCTATATGGTTATATGTGTAAATGATTAGCTGTTTAAGCATAACTTCAGTGACAGTGACTAAAACTATTTATTGATTACGTGTGAGATACGTGTATTAATTTATTTTCTAAGTACAAGTTGTCCTTTCCTAGTTGAGCTAAGAAAAATAATTCAAATTTCTATTCCATAGTATTTAAGAGCATTATTAATTTTTTTGCTAATGTTCACCATAAAAGTAATTTGATTTTTCATGCCGTCATGTTTTATTTTATTTCTTGTTTTCTCCCTTTTTCCTCTTTTGTAATAATATGTAGAAAATAGTGTATGCCTGGTAATGTTTAAATAAAAGGTACGTTTGAGTTATCAAGACAGGTGGTTACAGAACTAGTTGCTTAGTTGCTTACTGTTTTGTATGAATGGATCAATGATATGTAGCAGGCTAAAAAAGGGACCATAATAACCCAAATCAGTATACTATAAACAAAGGGAGTGATGAAATAATTTCCATATATCCAAATACCCAAAATTTATAGTTCTGTTTCGATTTTTAATTTATTATATTGACATATTTTTATTTGATTTAAACACACCGTTTCAAAATATGTCATAGGGGCCGGGGAGAGGTGGCCAGCGGCGTAGCGATGGTGTCTGGCGCCCGGGGCAAGAAGTGAAACTGTCGCCCCAAGGTTCGCCCCCCAAAAAATTCCAATAGCTTTGAAAACTTCTTTTTTTTTTGGCAAAAATGAGTAATCTGCAAAATGTTGTCAATTTTTTTTCCAGCGCTTCAATTTTGCGTTTTTTGCAGTAATATTTGCTATTTAAAGGGGCATTGGACAAAATTTTGAAATTGTGTTTGTAGATGATTTACACATCCTATGTTAGAAAATAACAGTCAATACCAGATATCGCGAAATTTTTGATCAAAACCTTCTAAAAAGTCAAAAAATTGAATTTTATTTTATTTGTTGATTTTGGGTATGAGGCTAATCTTTAAACGTATTTATTGATGCATGCTATACAGTTAGAAAGAGCCAAAGATTTTATCGTAAAACATTCCTTTCACAACATAGATTGCAGAAAATTCAAAAGAAATTTGGAATTTTCATCAAATCTCCTGAAAAGACCAATTCTAGAAATTCAACTATAGACGGCAGTATTTATCGTTGTCGACAACGATAATTAAATATAAGAGAATATCAAAATATTTTGATATATAGGGTTTGAATTTGACAATAAAACTTTGCATGCTGTCATTATTACCACTAACACTTCCAATGATGCAAAAATCTCAAAATGTTTGGGGAAAAGTTTGGGGATGAGGCTAGACTTGTCCAATCCCCCTTTAAGCTAAAGCATTTCAGCACTATGTCCCCTGTTGTTGGTCCAATTATTATTCATGTAGGGGCGATTTGGCGCCCACCTAGAGGTGGCGCCCGGGGCAACTTGCCCCCCCCCCTTGTCCTCCCCTAGCTACGCCGCTGGAGGTGGCTCAGTTGTTAAGGGTTTAATTGATAAAAACAAAACACAATCTTCTCCATTTTTGAGGAGGAAATTAAAAAAATGCAAAAAAAATGCCATTTTGGTGGCAGCGGTGGGATTGTTTAGCATTTGTTGACCTATTTTTGGCATTTAAAAAAAAAACAAGATAAAAATCAAACATTTGAGAAAACCCTTCTTATGCATTTGTTTCGAAATTCCAAAAAAAAAAAAGTTACGAATTTCACAAATGCAAATTTTGGTTGGTCTTTCCAGAAATTTTTGGGCCAAAAATACGGTTTTGGCATTTTCTTGCCAAAATTGCCATTTTTGGTCAAAAACTGGTATCATCATCATGTTCAGGGAAAAAATCCGCTTTTAAAAATGTATACTTGTATATAGTTTATGCAATTAGTTTGGAAGTTAAGAGTACAAAGTTGGTGAAATGTAGATAGATATTCTACCCTGCCGACTACCGAATACAGATACAGATACAGATACAAAAACGGTTTATGCCATTTGAAGGTCTACGAGGAATCCATGTGCTCCGGAGAATGTGAATCCTAACTAATTTTCAATCATGAAAAGATAAAGAGTTTCCACTGCCTTTGCGGGGACTCGAACCATGGATTATGGCAGGGGTTAGTCATGTATTACGAAGCGAGCGCTCTACCTCTGAGCTATCAAGGCATTGTTGAGATCGTGAACTAAAATCTAAAACATAAACATTAGAGTGCCGTATTTTTCTTTTGTTTACATAAAAATTGTAATTTTGCGTCATTGGAATGCTCAATTTGTAAGTAAATCGTGCAAATGCGTATATCAGACAAAATGTACATAATGTAGAAACTTAAAACAGGCAATTCACAGCTCAAACAGGGCGAACTCAGAGTAGTAATTCACGCCTAGTTTTCGGGCAAAACAACGCGGGTTTGTTACATTATCATTCAAAATCAACTCAACATATTTATAAAATATTGTTTGTAATTCAGTAAGAAGTATCAAGCACACAATCTGTCAAAATTTGAAACCAGTCGAGTAGCTATTATAGTTCGAACATCATGAATTTATGAGGTTTCGGCGAAAAAGGGTTAACTTTTTCGAAGTAGTCTTTAGGCGTCATTTTGACCTTGATAATGGACGCAAAATCACTAGCAAAGTTTTATGTATAAACTAGAGACTCTATTTAATATGTACGCCAAAAATTGTGATATTCTGATAGGTGTAAGTAGTTAAAAACTTGCAGTAAACATGACATTCAGCCGAGAGAGACGTTTTTAGGGACCTTAGCCTTAAAACAAGCAGCATATAAATACATTCCCAAACTTTGTGTGTCAGTGTCTCATTTCCATTTTAAACGTTTTGTTTAAATTGTATTACAATGTTTTTTGTTACTATCCATCAACTCTACATTGTACCCCTCAGCCAGTAATCATAGAATCCTACAATTTGAAACATATGAAAATGAGTGCTGAACTGTGATTGGCTTCTACTGCTGACCGTAGAAGAAATTACAAAATCACTGAGGCCCTATGGCTAGCTAGTAGGATTGGAAATGTGTATGGAATGTTGTAATAGTATGAGTAGAAAAAAATATAATGATTGAAGTCAGATTTAACACATAGCCCAATGGCCTATCCCTTTACTATCCCAAGCCTGCCATGGGCCTCAACCTGAGGTTACTAATGCGGTGACCCTATCTTTTATTTCAGAATTTTGAAGTACGCATAAAGTGCTTTAACATACGTAAAAAATAAAAAAAAAAGGAGCATTTACTTTTTTACAAGCACATAATGATTGACGTCTTTATGGTTTCCCTATACTTTGTGTAGTAAATCAGGTGAATTTTTGGGAAAATATGTACTTTTTGAAATGTCTGTATGTCAGAAACGAGTAAGGTGACCTATCGTTCATTACATGTATTCTAGATTCGTTATCAGCACAAACAAATTTAGCAAACACTACAATGTGTTGTATTATCTTATGGTCATACTTCAAAAATAAAAATTATCTATGATAAATGTAAACAATCTAACTTCAAAGTGCACATTGATAAGCTTCATCAACTGAAGCTTTAGGCCCATATTCCAGAAAGTGTTTAGCTAAATCAAAGTTTTATTTCTCGTCAACAGCACGACTCATTGAACTGTTCTGCTTGAAAGCTTTAATGATGCGTATCATTCCTGGACAGTTGATGCTAAACATCTTTCTGGAATACATGCTGTGTTCAGCTATCTAATCTCCAAATTTGTGTAACAACCAAATTGATCTGTGATTTTGAATCATTATTTGAAGAGCTTATTATGACACAAGCTATATTCTAACATTTATAACAAACTCAACCATTACTCTGTGACTCAACAAACAAATCAACATATTGAGAACCACTGGATGGGCGTCCATTTTAGCATTAGTTGATGACAGTTTATATATCCAGTTCTGGAACTTAAGGTTTTGAACATCATGGTGCAATCAATGTCTTTGCCGTTACTTTGGACTTTTGCAATGACGTGTATATTGACATCAGGATATGGCGGTAGGTTGAGCATATCAGATATTGATTGGGAAGAGTCTTTCCGCAGTTACTGTAGTGCTTCAGACTTTTGATATTGGTGGCGCACACTTCTTGGGTTTTAATGACTCTTGATAACGGATTTTTGAAGCCCAATAGTTTTCAACGTAGTTTTCGAAAACTGACAAGTAAAAAAAGTAACAAAAACAAATCAAAATGAAACAAAAACTCTTTTAAGTTGCACTCTTATTCACTTTCAAGACATGCAAAGGTCCCATGTATTCACAACTATGTTTTGTAAGGTTTGGAATGTCATCCATAAAAATGCCAGTTTTTGTGAGACACATGATTTTTGGTCGTAAAGCAGGGTATTTCTATTGGAAAGAAAAATGGGTTAATTTGGAAAATTTATCCTATCTGCCTTATTTTTCAACCAAATTTTGTCCATTTTTTCATCAAAGATGAAGGACATGTGTCAAAAATACTTGTCCAAAATTCCAAGGTATGTGAATTTTTAGTTAGTGCTGAGTACACTTCATTCAAAAAAACCTTACAAAATCATGAACTTGACTTTGGTTCCGACATCAAAATTAAGTTTTTGGTATCATTCGAAAGATTAGAGTTTTACAAGTAATTTGGTACCGCAAACATTTCGATACAACAATCCGATCCGAAGATATGGCTATTTTAGTAAGAGCGTATTGATCTCTTTTTTCAAAAATAGCTATCGGAGAAAACAGTCTTTAAAATTTGGGTTTGTGAAAGCATTAATTTTATTGATTACTATTCAACTATACGCAAAATCTCCTTAGCAACGGGCACTTAGGAACACTTAATCATCATCAAATTTGACACAGACATTTCTAAGATACATATCTTTAATTCAGTTACAAAAATATGGCAAATTAGGCATTATTTTTTAATTAATATGGATGTTTTTTCTTCCGATCACAAAATTGCGAAAACGGTGTTAGAAAATTTTCTAAAAATCATCTTTTTTCGCAATCTTATAGAAAACGGCTTGGCAGGAAGATTTTTAAAACTTTGAAGATTCATAATAGCACAAAATCTCAAATTCACTCCCAGACGAAAATTTCACCACTTCTCAACTTCAAAGCCTGAAATCTCAGTTTGAAGATCGTCGCAATTAAAGTCCCCCTTTTCGGTGTGAGTCATCACATTATTTGCATCCAAATATTTAATAATTGATTGAAATGAAACAAACATATTTTTCTTTAGTTTTAAAGTTTATTATTTCTTGGACAAGAAAATGACACCTTAAAATATTTTCAACTTATCTGGTAAAGGTAAGAACTTTACATGCAAAGATTGCAGGCCTTTTTTAGCAAGATCACTCATAACGTTCTTGTTTCTTATTCTTATCATTACAACAGAGTCTATGGATAAAATTAGATACAACACTGTTTTTCATGAACCAGTATTATGCACCTTGAAAGCATCAAATGCTTCTCTAGCAGAACTGCACAGTGTCATTGCAGCATCCCCTGCAATGGTGTACATCACTTTGAACTTTACAGACCTGGAGTTTACTACCAGGACGGCTTACTTAGACAAAACACCAAATGTGTTGAGTCCTCTTGTTTGGACATGGGCGAGTGAAGGAAGGGGTGACTATTTATTAAGTTTACCACTGAATTTCATGGTCACATCATTAGGAACATTGGACGATGGAGTGAATTCTACAACCATTGATGTAGAGACAAGTGAGTGCAAGGGATTTTTAAGTGCGTCTGATTTAATTAAGCTCAATATTGTGGCAACATCACTTCTCACATGGAGTGATCAAATATGTGAAGGGACACAATCAAAGACTTGTACAAATAATCAAGTATGTCAAAACTTTTTATCAGAACCATATTCAGAATTTGTTATTCAATCTAAAAGTTTATTGTTTGGACCATATTACATAAGTTATAATTTTATATATGGGATTTCTTATTGCTGGTCAATGTCAAATGACAACTTCCTTCAAGTTGAAATATACAGAAAATCTTTTAAAACTATTGTCACTTTTATTGTAGTCATTTCTGTTCTATATGGTCCTTTACTAGTATTAAAATTATTCACCCAAAGTCAACCACCAATAACAACTAACATTAATGGAAAAGAAACTGTGTGGTTAAAAAACTACAGCAACCTTCCAGTTGGCTTGAAATATTCCTTATGTATCTGGAAATTGGACTCAAGATTGGTCGTAATATTCCGATATATTTTTGGTACTGTGATTATTATGGCTGCAAGTTCTTGGGAATTACTAGTAATGTTCTACTCGGACAATGTGTACCCAAACCTAGATTTAATGAATGTACCCTATAGATATGCAATATATACCAGTATTTCGATCTTTGTCATACTACTACTACATGTACTACTACTAGGCACAAAGAAAGAATTTTACCAGATGCTAGGAAGTAAAACATACAAAATGACTACTGAACTTGGAATAACTCATGGAATAACTACATCTAATATCTCTCAAGCTGAAATTAGTTTGGTTAAATGTATGGACCTACTGGTTCGTGCTCCATTTAATCGCAAATTTCTATATGATATGCAAGACAATAATTATCATTTTGTGTGCAAAGTGTTGATAGCCATAGTCAAATGTTTAGGCCTTCTTTTTTTAAGCTTGCCAATTGTGCATATTATTTATTTATTGTTTCCAACACCATATCTCATTCACATATACAGCGGAAATATAAATGAGCGTGCATCATGGTTGGTATTGTTAAGCGAGTGTATTACAATCATGTTCTTTCTCATTTTTTGTCAAATCTTATTTGGCATTGCACATTCATTTGCATTCCTAATACTACACACATTTCTTGGAATAGTATTAAATCTAAATTACACAAGTCCAATCATCTTTATATCTCTATTGATAGCATTTACCATATTACAAATTAACCGATTCTATGACAAGTATTTCAACTTGCATCAAGTCATCATTGCAAAAGCTGTAGAATTTGACAAGGAACACCACAACAAGAATCCAGCAAAGGTTCCTGCGGTCAGTCTTCAGCTGTTTTGGCATGTTGTTGATGAGTGTGAACCAGTTGGAGTTCAGGTTATGTTTACTGTGCTCTCTATGTTGATTATGAGTTTTGTTGCTTGGTTTGGATATCGTATTCTTAAAACAGCTGATAGTCTAGAAAGACTTTCTGACACAGTAAAGTTGGTGTATATAGTCATACTTCCAATGCTTGTCCCTTTAACAAAGCAAATCTTTATGTCTAAATCTGATAAAAAACAAGCCAAATTGGAATTGGAATCAAAGGTACGACAAACAATTCAGGTTTATTGTAAGGAAAATGACTACAGAGAGCTGACCAAAGCATGCGACAATGCTGAAGAAGAAGATTTATCAGTTTATGGGTTATGTGCAGATATTATTGAAGATGCAAATCAAGATGCTGATCCACATTTGGATCCCAATGAAGATGCACTGCAAGATCCGGATGCATCTTTGGGTCCCAATGAAGATGCACTGCAAGATCCGGATGCATCTTTGGGTCCTAATGAAGATGCACTGCAAGATCCGGATGCATCTTTGGGTCCCAATGAAGATGCACTGCAAGATCCGGATGCATCTTTGGGTTTGTCAGCTTCTTATGACCTGAATGAAATGTATATATCAATTGAAACATCAGTTTGAAGGGATTGCCAATGATTTTCCAAAATTCAGGCGGCATAGGACACGATAAATAGCATCTGATAGATTTAGGGACGAGGGATTTCTAAAACGCAAATTTAGAATACGTTTTACGTGTATTTCTATTGGGTCACGTATTGAAGAAAATATTACAAAAATCATATTTTTACCTTTCTTCAAAAAAATACAAAAGTGTTCTTATAGTAATCAACTTAATTATGTTATTCCAAATCTGCTGGGGTTCACGCGTGAACCCCAATTTTTATAGAAGTTATCATATTTTTTTTACCGATAAGGAAAATAATTTTAGTGATCAGATTTTACAGAAGTTATCATATTTTTTTATCGATAAGGAAAATAATTTTAGTGATCATCACGGAAGTTGTAATTTTTCCACGAATCCCAACGGGTTTACGCCAGAGGCGGTATAGGACATGACGCAATCGGTAACAGTTGCCACGGTCACCCTCTGCCAAAATTTGAAAAAGTTTAAAGAATCATTAATTTGGACCTACTGAACAGTACAAACACATTTAAAAGTCAGAAATCAACATAATACTTTAAAATATGATTTTATTCAACCCCGTTTGACTCCCAATATCGCATTTGTGCCACTTCCTCCACTAACCCACTCCTTGGCTGTAGTTTCTTTAAAATATCACTCTTGGACAGTTATACATGGTTGCTCATATAGTTGGAATAAAAATATTGTTACCACGTTTTTATGTAAAGGTCAATTTATGATGAAAATATCTGGAAACTTATGTTGCTTTTGGTCAGATTTTATAGGTAATCTTGTTGGGTGTGAAATGGAACTTCGAATGTGATCAATGTACTTTAATATAAAGGGGCAACAACACAAATGGGCCGAAACCATGATTTTTAGGTCAAATTTTATTTGACCCCGCCTTGTTTAAGGTCACTTCTCTACTCAAGTTGAATGGTCATATGGAATGTTTATCTGTAGTAGAGTTATAAGCAGGTGATTGAATGTCTTTGTTACGCTTGACTGAGCCAAGAGAATGCTTGGAAGCAAAGCACAAAATGATCCTTCAACGCCCCTCAATTTACAAAAATAGGGTTGTCGTGAACGTGGAATGGTTCCTGACGGTATGTGACATCTTCTTTAAGATGTCATGAGCAACCGTGTAAGACATGTTTCACTTTAAATAGAGCTCTCTTTATTTTTCATCTCAAATAGAGCTCACATTCTATTTAAATTTTATTGGATCGAAGAGATGACGAATTTGTGTGTGATTTCATTTTTTCTTTGTTTTTGAAAAAACAATTGCAGTGTTAAGTTTGTATGCTGTTCCTGTACAAATGTAATAACAAAAAATTGTCATGGAAAAAGTAAAATTAGAATCAGGATGATGGGCAATTCCTTTAACTTGGTGGCCCAATTACCCTTCAATTGCAAAATCCTATTCTATACAATAGAAAAAAATGATTATACTCATTTATGCAAAATATTGTTAAGTTTTTAGAGTCAATGTTGTAGTTTGCAAGTATTGTTTTCCTACGTTACCTGTTTAGGGTGACTTTGAACTCTAACCATCTCAAAGTGGTTAAAGCAAATGTAAATATGTGGGTAGGAATGATTGGAGTTTTTTTAAAGTAAAATGTGTTAATTTTTGACTACACTCTTAGAAGGCCGGGATCAAATTTTTGATCCTTTTTCGGGATCATTTTATTTTGATCCTTTAAGGATCAATTTTGATCCTTTAAGGATCACTTTTGATCCTTTAAGGATCAATATATACAAATGGATCAAATTCACAAGGATCATTTTTGATCCTTTTTTAGGATCATTTTATTTTTATCCTTTTTGATTACAATATCAAAGTTTTGATCCGTATTTCTGGTTTACTTTGATACGGAAAGGATGAGCTCACATTTTGATACCGCGTTTGGATGCAACGTGATGTTTTGTTTCATATTTGAGTACACCCCATTACCGCTACACAGCGGGGAATGTATACTATGGTGTAACATGTATAAATACGTTGATTTCATCACACAGCCCCGTGGTCGAGTGGTTAGAGCCTTGGTCTCTTAATTACCAGCAGGTATGAGTGCGGCGTGGGTTCAAACCCTGCTAGCGTCACTTCAGTGTGATGTTTTTTGCAGGTCTTTTTTATAAGAAATATTTGATCCTTTTTTGGATCAAAATTTTTGATCCTTTTTTTGGGATCACTTTGATCCTTAAAGGATAAGCTCATATTTGATACCTAAAAAGGATCAAAATTGATCCTTTTTGTCTCATATTTGATCCTTCCTTTCTAAGAGTGTATGTTAATAAAATAACCTGTATTTCAATACATGTTTTAGCTTTTGAAACATGCAAATTTCAATGTATATCTTATTCAAGTTTTCTGACTTTTAAGTCTATTGGTTGATGAAATCTGCTAAATGACGTATCAAAACTCAGATTGATTTAATTAGAAAAATGTATTTTGTTTTTATGACCTTTAAAATGAATAAATTCACAAATAAAACATCTTTTTCATGTTTTGCAAAGAGTACTACATATAGGCCATTATGGTACATGTTCAATGTACTAGTACCAAGAATGCCGCAAAACTCGGGCATGTTTTGACCAGCCATCAATGGGCTCTCGAGCCGGTTCTTCTAGTTTGTTTAAAATTTTAGCATGGTTGTTTAAAGCATGTAATTTGCACCGTCATTTAAACATACATGCCTATACTTTGGTAGAATATAGATCATAGAATGAAGTTTTTCTCTGATGGACAAATTATTACAGAGAACATTTAACATAAAGATATTTTTAAAAACAATCTTATATATGGACACTTATAATGAGCGTTCTGTTGTCACAATTATAAGGGTCTGTGATTATAATACTGTAAATTTATGTATCTGCAGACAGAATTAATATCAAGCGGATTGATGAGTCTTAACTCTATCAAATAAAGTGTGCAAGTTGGTTGATACATACAAACTACAATTACAGATTGTGTGATTACTTTGTCTTGGACCAGAGTGTGTCGAATGATTTATGGTTTAAGCCCCTGGCACTTTATCCCCATATTCTTTAAGCTCATTTGATTAGTATTTCTCAATAGTCGCTGGTTAACGTTTCTTGGCTGATCACGTGATCAGTGGCTCCAATTACAAAAACGAGGTCGCATAATGAATAATCCTACTCAAATAAATCCTGACATCGTCCTTGATGTGTATTACGCTTAATCGGGTACAAGCTGTGCAGCATTCTTCAAAATGCGACCTCGTTTTTGTCCACATACCACGTTACACGTTAGGCTATGATTGGGGCCATGTTTTGAGCTTAGTGTCATCTCTGTTACTCTGTGGTTTAAGTCCACTAACCCACTTCTTGATTTTATTGTGTAAAAACTGAGTGCTCTCGTTCAAAATGGAGATATGCGATTTATTCGGTATCAGTTTTCTTGTGATAGACACTTCAATGGAATGCGCTTCTCCGTTTTCTCCACTATTCTTGGGATGATCTGTATCGGGGGGGAGGGGGGGGGTCTCAAAAAAATTGTACGGGGGTGTGCCACGCAGACTTCGTGATAAAGACCGTTCTCTATACCTAAATAAAGGCAATTTTGCAACCCTTCACCATACCATTTTTTCGCAAAAAACACCCAATTTGGCCAAATTGGGCGCTTTTTAAGACAATTTTTCCCCCAAACACCCAATTTTTCCATTTGGGCGCATTAGGTCTGTGACAAAAACCCACCCATCGATATACCAAAAATTGCAAAATTAAACCCCGAAACCGTGTCACATACCCGTTTATCAACCTAATGTGAGACCCCCCCCCCCCCGGGGGATCAGTAGGTGAATCCTACTAAGAAACATGGTAAAAATGTTTTATAACTCATGGTAGGGCTCATGATTCTGTTGTGGATGTGTTTGATTAAGACACCATCCAGGGCCATCATGTATTGGAATTTTTTACCAAGTCTCATGTGATTTTATCTATATCAATTGATTTATCATGTTTTATTCATTTAAGTGTTTTAGTTTTGCATCAAAATTCGACATTGAACTAAAACGTTTTGATTTCCAAAACCAACAATACAACTAAATTGCATTTTCAGTATCATTTTTCTGTCTAAATCTTAAACTTGATGAGCCTAATGAATCAGACGTTTTAATATTAATTTGTAATTAATGGTACTTATATTACTGGTAATAATGTTTTCAGTTAAAGAAGTATTGTCAGATTGCCTCACTTTTTTCGAACTTTTTGAGATTTTGGTTCCAAAATGTTCCTCATATACTCATATTTTTCTCATAACCCATGTGAAATTTCACGACTGAGTCATGTTCCATTTTGAAGATATATATGAAAATGTGTCAAATTATGGTAACCGTAATTATACACAGATTTTACACAGTAATGCATAGGCTAGTCTGAAATACAAATACAAAAAACAAAAAACAAAACCTCAAAACGGTTTGACAGATTCAGCTGAAATTTGAAACTTAAACCTTTTAGTGGTGATCTTTCATATGGTTTATATGGCCCTGAAAACAAAATTGTGAAAAATCGAACCAACCTCCTTTAATGTCGATGCAGGATGTTTTGATGTGGATGTAAGAGGTCTGGATGCAAATATCAAATGTCAGAGGGAGGAATTACCAACTTTACAGAAATTGTAATATCCAGATTGATTACATTAGTAGACGCCGTTTGCTTTCAAACATTATTTGATAAACGAGCGTGTCAATTTCATTTACTTTGAACATTGTATCACAAGTTTCAATAATCAGTTATTTCTCAAAATTGTTGAGTTTTCTCACTAACTCATTTCCCTTATTATAGGCTTATAGGTAATGTGTTTCAGAGAGACATGGAAAAAAACGCCACATAAAATGTTGCCGTAGCAGCGCAATAGTTTATGAATTCTTCGGAGGAAGTTTATATCAAGATGGGGTTTTGATCTGCGTGTTCAATGTACCTTTGTTTGGTCATGTTCATGCACCGTCCCAGCAAACACAAAACGTTTTCGAAACGTTCTGAATTGGTTACAGTTGGTTTTGTTTTTATCAAACATTTTTGGAACGTTTTTGGAACGTTTTGAATTGGTAAAAAGACAACTTTGGTTTAAAAAAAAGTTATAGAAACGTTAAAACAAACGATAGAAAACCATTTTAAAGCATGAAATGGTTTTTTAAACAGTTTTATTACGTTATGTTTAAAACGTTTTTAAGCGGAAAAAAACCTCCACACTTTCACATTTTTGAAGCGTTTTTTGAAAACGTTTTTTGTCCAAAGTCAAACCGTTTTTTAACGTTCAGAAAACGTTATTGTGCTAGCTCGGGTATATTGTTTTTGTTCATTTTAATCCAAAGTCAATTATTGAATCGGAAGAAGTCAGTGACGTAGCCAAACTTTTTGGCCAAACGGGGCAAAGATACCTTTCTTCCCGATTTTTCGGGACGCATGCACATTTATTCCAATTTTTTCAGGGAAAATTCAATTTCGTAGACCTAAAATATATTTACGTCAATTTTAAAAACTGACAAGCAAAAAACAAACAAACATACAAAAACTGTTTTCAACGATTCCCGGTAATTTCTGGACATTGTCAAGATTATTGTCCAAAAAAAAGGCCAGCTCACAGACTACGGACCGCTGACTGGTGAGCTCTTGATAAATTACCAAATATTACTCGAAATTGACTCGATTTTTGCTATTAAGTGAATCATTATATACCGTATAACACAAGGATCGTTATTACGTCAGTTTGATTTGATATTTTTGATAAGAAACTGTGTAATTTACAAGGAAA
>JXSR01S021779.1:170741-185619 GCA_000969725.1 Ophiothrix spiculata | reverse complement strand
GACTTCTGTTGGATTTCATGATACAGAAGACGTACCATGAGTTGACTGTGGTCAAGTGGGGGTGGTGGAGGGGAATTCTGTCAGGTGGTAATTTTCTAGTAGTAATATGCTTTGGCCTCCTGATACCAAGAGTTGACTGCCATGCGAGATGGATATGGAGAGTTTTAAGGGGAGGTTTCTGCTGTTGGTAATTCCTAGTATTAATATCCTTATTTCGTTGGATGAAACAACCAATGGAAATAATGTTCTATGAATGCATTTGAACACAATATTGTCATGACTAGGCTTTTACACATTCGTTCTAAGCAGATATTTTGGCCGGACGGTAAGGCTCATCTTGACATTGAGTGCCAGGCAGATATTTTGACAGCCGAGTACTTAGCTCCACCCAGTATATAGTATTTTTCACAATTAAATTTCTCATTTTGCGGGTTTTTTGGAGAACGACGCTTGTTGCTACTGTGGTTTGCGTGAAAGTCGCACGTATTTACAGTGTGTGATTGGCCTAATTCCAGTGCTTGTGAAGCGCTGACGATCGCGCACGTTACGCTCGAGTTAAACGATGCAGTACGCAGGGAAATTTAATAGATGAAAACACTATACCTGGCGTGGTGACAACCTCGACCCTCTTCAAGCATCTGAAGGTACAGTTTGCATTTTTAACCAGGGATGCCAGTTTTCCTGCAATTGTAGGAATTCCTGCTTTTTGAATGATTTTCAAGTCATTTCCTGCAATTTACCCCAACCGGATTTATTATGCGAGAGTCAGTTTTTATTCATTTTCCTGCAAAATTGTTGCTTACCACTGGCATCCCTGTTTAACTTCTAAGAGCATCTTGCTTGTAAATTTATGCTAATGAGGACTAATCATGATGATTTTTTTTTGTTATTACTGTCAACAGAAAAATTGAGATTGTGAAGTTTGCTCGTAGTACACGGCAGTCATTTGTGCGATTGTTGGCTTTGGTGAAATGGGCTAGCAGTGCAGCCAAAGTAGACAAATGTGCGGTAAGTGGTGCATTAAGTTTGGTTGGTATTTGAACAAGTGTGAACAACATGTTTCTGTAAAGTGCCAATATATTCAAACTATGCTCCAAATATGTGACCTGTCATATCTAAAGGTATTAAGGGTCCCAAAATCAAAATTGATTTTTTGGTCTCATCTGAAAGATTATATTATAAGCTTTGAAATAACACCTTCCTTTTGGTTATTAGATTTTCGATTGCAAAGTTACATCCAAATTGGTTAAAAGGCATCGGGCTGATTCAGAAAACTATAGTTCAGAGAAAATCAAGTTTAAAGTTTCTGTACTGGTAAAACTTGAATGGAGAAAGGATATTTATCTCAGTTTATAAAACATTTGTCTTATGTTTTGGATGTTGGAACCTGATTAATATGATAGAATACACTTAAAAGGTAACGTTTCTGATGAAATTTGACCTTGGACGTGATTTTTGACTATGCCTAGCTTCAATGGCCAGTATCTCGTAATTTACTATGCTGACCTTAAGGTACCTTTCGATATGACGGGTCACATATTAAGTAATGAATACAGTGGAAACTCGGTTTCACAAAAACACATAAGCCGTAAAACCGCATAACTCGAAAGGAACTTAAAATCCTTACTTTTTCCTATTGTTTTATTGTGTATTTTTTATGTTTAACATGGAAGAAATAGTACAAAATCCGCTTAGGTCAAAAGCAGCAGCGTAGCGAGGGTGTCTGGCGCCCGGGGCAAGAAGTGAAACTGGCGCCCCCCCGACGCCCCCTGCCTGCCCAAATTTTCACAAGGAATGTCTCATTTTAAAGTTTGATTTATTCTCTTTCAAGTAACACAGAAATCTCAATTTTATCAAAGGTAGACAACTTGTACCTTTTGATGTAACGTGTCACATATATACAATGCATTTGGTGGCGATCTGTTATGGGTTACTCAAAATTGCTTTTGCACTAAAGCACACTGTTTGCCCAACGATTTTGTGTGAATGAGTTTCTACCATATATGTATATATAGTGTGCGAAAAAGGGGTCGTATTACAAGTTGTGTTAACTGTGTTGAAAATTTGTTGACAAGTAGCAATCATAGTCAAAATCCTGTTGGATTAATGGTGGGAAGGTGGACACGCATCTTCAAATATAGCTCAAATGGTAAGGTGCTTGATTATGATAATAATAATATACTTATAAAGCGCCCTACAACAAGTTCTCAAAGCGCTTTACAATAACAAAAGAAACATTATATACAAACGAACAAGTTAGTAAAATGACAAAAAGCAGTGCACATCAGACACAAAAGAAATAACTTTGGACGAGCAAAACTAAGTAAAGTTGTGCATATCTCATATGCCAGAATGCAATAAAAACAATCTATGAACATTATTTTAAAAGTTCACTATATGCAGATCTAAATATATGAGTCTTTAGCTGCTTTTTGAACTGGTTAAAAGATGACATTGTTTGAAGACGAGAGGGTAAATTGTTCTAGACTATTGCAGCAGCAATTGAAAAAGTTCTGTCTGTAGTAATTTGTATTTCCAGCAGGCGGGACATCAAGACGATTTGTAGCAGTGGAGCGCATCTCTCTTCTAGGATTGTATTTAGTGACGAGATCGCTGATGTTAGATGGAGCCATGTTATTTAAGGCTTTAAAAAGTGAGAAGAGCTATTTTATATTGCAGACACTGACGTACAGGAAGCCAATCTAGCTCACATAAAACTGGTGTCATATGGTCATGTTTTGAACACCGCAATAATATGCGGGCAGCAGAGTTTTGCACACGCTGAAGTTTGGAAATTTGGCACTCCGGCAGACCATAGAGAAGACTGTTACAGCAGTCAAGTCTAGACGATACAAAGGCATGGATAAAACGTTCAGTTGACTCGCAATCCAAGTACTTACATGATGCGAAAGGTCCCAAGTTTGACACCAATCAAACACAGAGAACCATTGAAATGAATCTTTGAAATGTGTGTAACTTGCAAGTAACTTTGTTTGTCAAAACTATCAACAATAGTGACAAATCGTCATGTGAGTGCAAGAAAGTCGTATCTACAATGGCTGCCTTGTGTTACAATTTTTAACACCTAGTCATTAGAATTTCACAAATCCCTCAAAATGTCTCTGCCAAATGTCAGTGGCTCTTGAAATGGTTCTTTGTGTCACCTGGAGAACCATTTCAAGAGCCACTGACCCAAGACTGGATATTATACAGAGTGCAGTCAAAAACTGATGACAAATGGCAGCTATAGCAGAAACAACTTTCTTGCACTCACATGACGGAATAGATATGGAAGCTTGGGTGTAATAAAACTAATATAAATTAGCGCTGCACTTCCATTGTTCATACTTTAGTTTGGGAAGGAGGGAAGGTATTTGGATTGTCAGTGAATTTTGGTTTGTGAGATGTACATTGAATAAAAGAATTTTTAAACCAAGACTTCCCAGCTTGTGATGCATACGCTAAATGTGGTCCTTTGAAGTATACTAATGATTAAAAGTAGAGAAATACATAAGAAATACTAGGAAAAGTGAGTGTTTAGGTGCTTTACCATGTACAAATAGTCTCATGACATTGTAAGAAAAAGTTGAAATCCACTGCTTTAAACCATTATTCAAAAGGAATTTTTATCTTTTTACATATTTTTTTTTTACATCTATGTTACAGGCAATCTCTGCATTCTTAGACCAGCAGTCACTCCTGTTTGTAGACACAGCAGATATGATGGCCAGGATGGCGAGGGAAAATCTTGTTAATGCAAGGTATGTTATCGAGTATTAGCAGCGGCGGAACCAGCATCTCAATTCTGGCGGAGCAAACGAGGGGCAAGACAAATTTCTTGGGGCAAAAAAATTTGAAAAAAATTAATGTATGTGCACAAAATTTGTTGGACAACAAATGTAACACGCGCAAAATTTTTCTGACAAATTTGTTTATTTTGGCAAAAAAATGCCTATTTTGGACTAAAATAATGATATTTAATAGTGAAATATGTGTGAAGCGCGCAAAATTGTACGTTTTATGTCAAAATGATCAATAAAAAGGGGTAATTGAGAGAAATTTTGCGCCTAAAAGCTTCTAAATTTTTTTCTGGGGGCAAATGCCCCGCCCCCATGCATATTGCAAAAGTCACCCATGTAAATATTGCCTTTCGTTTAACCTAATCACCACAGCCTTAAACGATTGCCTTTTTATTGAAATCATTAAATTTGGAAACACTGGGTAGCACAATAGCTTGACATTTATGAATTGTATTTGTTATTTGTTTCAGATTACCCAACTTTTCCTTGCCCTGTGCAGTAGATGTCCTGACCACAGGGGGCTATAGAAGACTGCCAACTTGTATCAAGGTAAGGCCTTGTTCCCAAATCGTGACGGAATGTCTTCCGACATTTGGAAGGCTTTGACGCAAGAACCATGACGGGATGTATTTTGCGTCATGGCGCATAAATATTAGGAGAAACGCAGAATTACCTCCTTTGAAATACTCTGTATAATGATAGAGGCCCTGACACAATTTTTCTACATTATTCAATATTTCATTTCATTTCATTTTATTTAGGAAAACATCCATGGATAAAATAAACTATACTACATCTATCTTTGAATCATGACTCAAATATTTTTCTGCATCATGATGCAAGACAATTGCATCTAACCATTTCATATGACTCAAAAGCTTTCGTCATGAATTGGGAACCGTGCCTAATAGTCATGTTTATGAATATCAGAGTTGTACTTGTAGCTAGCTGGAAGTTAGCACCAACTCAAATGACAGAAAATCTCATAAATTAAACTTCCTCCGAATAATCTGCAAAATACTGCACATTTTACAACACTATAAAAAAGGGGTTATTTTAAAATATTTCAATTTATGCTGGTTGAAATATTTCAATCTAAACATGAGTGCTTGCTGTTTTGCCCCAGTGCCGTTCCTAATAGCCGACACCAACTAGCATATATAGCTACAACCCTGGCCTGATGACTAAGAAGAAGTGGGAAGGTTATTAGTGCTATTTTTCTTGACCTCAAAAAAGATTTTGATGCTGTAAACCATCAAAGTGTTCTGTAGATGTCCTTATTATTGGAACTTACTGAAGACTGCCAACTTGTATCAATGTATTATTCATGTTTGTGCCTAAGAGTGGTTACTGGTACACTCTTTCTTTACCTCAAAAGCTTTTGATACTGTGAATCATTGCTTTGTGATAAAATGCAAAAAATAAGACATTCATGGCCTTAAAATGATCTGTGTTACTTTTAAATCTATTTGCACTGCTCAAAACTCTTAAGCCTAAAAAACAAATATGTTTGTTTGTCCTCCGCGACCGACCCTAAAATGCCAAAAATTTGGGTCGGGTATTTTTTATTTTTTTTCTTAAAACATTTGAAATATGAAAACTCATTATTTTCGATGGTAAACGTAAAATTTAGCAGTATAAAGTCACATTTAGTAGTGTAAAATGCATATTTCCTTTAATTAATGACCCACAATCTTTGATTAAGCCCTGCATTACTTGGTATTCACAATAAAATCCATGGAATGATATCATTCTTTAAGATATATGCGAGTATAAAAAAAAAAGATCAACCGACTGACCGACCCAAAATTTTAATTTTTCTACTGGAGGGCAAACAAACAATTTATTTTTTTGGCCTTATCTTCACATGCTCAGTGCGTTTGTGTTTATTTCTTGTCATTCAGTTCATATTTCTTTAAATCAAACTATGTAATTTTTAAAAAAAATTTCAGGAGAAAATTGTCCCACCTGATCAGATCACCACAACAGAAAAAGCAACAGTATTAAGACGCCTCAATCAGATCATACAACACAGACTTGTTACCAGTGAGCTCCCACCGACCCTTGTTAATTTGACCATAGGTAAGTTCTTCAGTAGTATCGTGAATTTACCCTTTGGATGATTTCTTAGTTTCAGCGATTTTAACGCTTATTTTACAACTTTGCAGTCTTTTACATGAACATTAGAATTATAGACCGTCAATTTGTATCAGTAAATGTCGAACGTGGAAGTCACCAGAACTCTGAATGTGCCATCGGGCATTAAAAAAAGTCCCTGTTTCAAGGGCAGTCGTGATCTTCCAGCTAGAGTCTGTCAGCATCAACTATCAAGCATCAATCAATCAATCAATCAATCAATCAATCTACATTGTATGAAGGAGTCTATTCGTACAGGGGACCAACGGCTTAACATGACTTCCGTACCACGGAGCAAGTAGAGTAAAGTTTCTTGCCCAAGGAAACAAGGAGACGAAAACCAGCTCGAACCTACAACCTCTGTATAACGAGACCCGTGCTCTAACCGCTCGGCCACGCTTATAATATCAAAGTCAAGTTTATTAAATGGGTCCCTGATTATTCAGCACAGACTTGTTCCCAGCTTACATTACTCCATACATTCATGTTGATTGACTTTTCTTTACTCCTTTGACAGCTGAAGGCAGAGCCAAGTTCCATGTTCCACAGGAGTTTGAAGCAACCTTGACATTAATGGGGGATGATCCCAAGATCCCGTGGAGGCTGCTCAACATTGATATACTTGTCAGCGACCCAGACACGGGTGGTAAGTATTACTACTTATTGATTATCACTAATTGATTTCTTGTGAGACCACCTTAACCAATGGCGTATCTGGAATTGTTAGCAAGGGTGAGCAAAAGGCTGAAAGTTTCTCCCTGGTAGACACAAAAAGTACACCCAAATTTTTTTCCTGTATCTTTCAAAAATGACAAGAGGAAAAAATAAATAAATATAAAAGGTTGTACAACCGAAAAAGCACAAATATATGATAAATAATAATATCACTGAAAAACAGAAATTAATATTTCAATGTATTTATCAGGAAAAATATTTGTTTTGGAACATCTTCACTTTTCCTGTTTTATTTCATTTTCTTTGACCCCAAAGTTTTCTCCCTTGCCTTCAAAAATTCCCCAAAGAAAAATCTAAGTATGGCAAACTGCCCACTTCGCCCACTCCAAGATACGCCACTGACCTTAACATTGGAGGAGATACTAAGGATTGCATATTGATTAAGGCAAGTAATTGAATGTATTTTTACAGTAGCATGTCACTGTGTTGTGTGGCAAGTGACCTTGGTAAGTTTAGAGAATAAAATATACAATTTATTGTGCTTGTCATTATTTATAGGGTGTGTACATATTGGATGCCTTTCAATGTCATTCTTACGCTTAAATTTTAGTGATTTTAAAACCAAGAATTATATCAATTATTTGCAATAAAATATTCAACATCTCTTCTGAAAAAAAAACCATCCTTACATTGTGCAAATTAGTTGGTAATCCGGGCATCCTGAAGACCAAAATTTTGTGTGGATTACCAGAACTTCATAGCTGGTAATCCGTCGGATGTCTAGCCTAAATGCTCAAAGATTGTTACTTGAAACATTTTTTCTCACTGAGGCATGGACTATTGGTTTATAATTGCAGTAGTAGTCATATTAAATATTGTTGTCTGCTAGCCTTTATAAACCTAAGCAGAATCATTTAAAAATTGAGGATCCTTTAAATTTGAAATGTTCTTATTTGGCTATAAATTACGGACTACCAAAAATACTTGCGGATTACCAAATCCTTTAAATTTGAAATGTTCTTATTTGGCTATAAATTACGGACTACCAAAAATACTTGCGGATTACCAAATTTTTTGGACATGGTAATCCGCAGAATAACCAGATATTTGTCCTTAATTGAAAAGGTACGCCCCCCCAAAAAATTGCAACAGCTTTGAAACATTTTTAACTAAAATGGGTAATTTCTGCTAAAATTTGCCTAAATTTTTTTCAAGCGCGCGAAGTGTTTTTTTCGCAGTAATTTTTGCTTATTTAAGCTAAGAAATTCCGAAATCTTAATTTAGGCAAAAATTGGCTAATTTCAGCAGTATGTCCCCTGTTGTTGGTCCAATTATTTTTCATGTAGTGGAGAGGTGGCGCCCGGGGCAACTTGCCCCCCCCCCCCCCCCCCCCATGATGCCGCTGTAAATGCAACCCCATTTTGTATGTTTGTTTATTGACATATCTAATTGGTGATTTTAACATTGATCTTCTATAACAGTGGTTCTCAACTAGCGGCGCACGCACCAAATGTGGTGCTTTGACAAGTACTGATTGGCACTTTGACTCTCTCAAAAAACAAAGAAATACATAAGAAATACACTAAAAGTGGGCGCATTTGGCGCTTTACACTACAATTTTCATTTTTTTGTGGCGTACTGTAAGAACTAGTTGAGAACCCATGTTCTATAATGTTGTTTTCCATCTATCTACCTTTACTATAAACAACAATTCAGAGTGGTGGGTGCTTTTGTTTGTAATTGCTACCCTCAACCTGTATGTTTGTTGACATTGTCCAATAAATGTTTGTTTTGCATATACTTTGCACTAATGTGTTAAATACTGTCACTCATTGTTTCATTGTTTTTTTCTCCCACAGATGGCAAGGCTTTGGTACACAGCATGCAAGTCAACTATATCCACCAGCTGGTTCAGTCAAGACTCTTCAGTGACGAGAAACCCCTCACAGACATGTACAACTGTCTACGTATCCTTTATGTCTAAAGTAACCTAGTTTCTCTATTCTAGGCCTATATTGACTGAAGTTTGAAAAAATTATAATAGTATGTTTAGTTAAAATATTGTAAAAGTCAATTTGAGTGGTGCTCTGGCAAAATAAGCGGAAAGTCGCAATTGAAGATTTTGAATAAATGGCTGCTAAAGTAAAAATGTGGTGAAAAGATCAAATTTGTTTTTTTGACATAAAACTCATTAATGCATAAGTGTTAATGTAAACCTCGCGTTTTGAAGGTCAATTATACCGGGAAGTGCAATTATTCACGGGTAATTGATCGCGTTTTGCTATCATACACCATAGTAAGGCCAAAAAAAAAACACGTTTGCTTGTCCTCGATTGAATTTGAAACTTCGGGTCGGTCGGTCGGAATTTTTTTTTTTAATATTTTTTATTTTATATCTTATTTTCCCAGGTAAAATTGCTTTTTTCTCAAAAACCCAAATGAAAATCAAAGAACATTTTTCACTTTACATTAGTTTCTGGGTTCCGTTTTATGTTTAGATGCAATAGAAATACTTGCTCATCCATTAAAATGGTGTAAAGAAGCAAAAAATGTACGCTAAAATTCGCCTCCGAACGCAAAATCCGGTGCAAAATTCGGCAACCTAGTTTCACTTACCCGACTAAAATTGCCTTTTTCTTAAAAGGCCTTACAATCTTTGCAATTTTAATTAGATTTTGATGTTTAAATGCAATAGAGATGCTCGATCATCCATTAATATGTAGAAAAGTACCGAAAACTACGCTAAATTTATGGCCTTCCGATTTCCTTCATGTTTATTTTCCCAATCGGTAGACCTGGTATTAAAATATGAATATTAATTCGTGACGTCATACCTGGGACTTGCATTCGTCATCGGAATTTCACGATTTTTGTGCAAAATTAAAAAAAAAACTTTTTGAAAAAAAAAAGTTATACGGTCGCAGCGTGATCGGTCGGTCGGACGAGGACAAGCAAACATTTTTTTTTTGGCCTAATCAGTAACTTTGAAATCGATTTGCGACAATTTTTTACTGCCAGATTTTGAATGGACTGCCTTAAATTTCGATCTCTAAATGGAGATTGCAGAAGGAAAGTACGACATATTATATATCATTCGAAAGCTGAGATTATAGAGAAATAAAATATGTCATAAATTCAATTTTGAAAATCGCGACTTTCCGCTCATTATGCCAGAGCACCACTCATTTCTATTCAAAATTAACAAATCATGCACTAAAATATATGCTTGAATAAGTGCATCAGTATGCAGAAATAATTAACAACAAGTGTCGACAAGAAAAAACATGCGAATGTGTGAAAAACAAACCTGAGAATAATGATAATACTTTCATTTGGGAACCATGCTTGGCCAGTTTGAAACATGTTTCATTTTCAATGGGCTTGATTTTAATTTAGAAGTTTTATCTGGAAAAAGAAAAATTAGCATAAGATTTTGTAAAACAATTGTTTCCGACTATTTGCCTTGACTCAGACCTCAGATGTCTTCTGTCAATCCCTGCAGCTTGAGGTACTCAATTCTCAAGCACAGAGGCTGAAAAGGGAAAGATGGGGTGAGCATGTCATGATTGAGAAATACATGGCTGGACAGTGTCTGGTGCTAGCATACTGGAGGTAGGTTCCAATCCACTGAGCGAGATACTTATTCTTATGGGCTGCTTTTGACTTATCTGTACCGACATTCTTCAATGCTGGGGAGGTAATAGCTTGGGGTACCTTGTTTTTTGGGCTAGTAACTTTACTCTAATCCACTGAGGGGGACACATTGTCCTAGAGCGAGATACTTATTCTTATGGGCTGCTTTTGACTTATCTGTACCGACATTCTTCAATGCTGGGGAGGTAATAGCTTGGGATACCTTGTTTTTTGGGCTAGTAACTTTACTCTACTTGCTCCGTGGTTCGGAAGTCGCGTAAAGCAGTTGGTCCCCTGTACGAATACTAGACTCCTTTATAGGGTATGCATTTCGTGCAAGTACTGTGTATCATTGATTGATTGAGTATTGTGGCGGTTCCTCGCTTTCCAATAGTGGAGTCTGGCCCTATAACTTTGAGGAAAAGGTGATCATTCCAGTCTGAAAATGCAGAGTTTCCCTTATCAAGCTGATTTCAGACTCGATACAAACGCAAACACACAGAGCATATGTAGATGGGAGATATGACAGGTTTCTCAGCCCATCAGGAATAACTTACTTACCACCAGGAATAACTTAGGAATAATTTACTTTTTCCAGTCAGGGAATAGTCAGAGAATTTGATAAAAGATGCCTTAAATCAGGGAAAACTCAGGGAATTTTGATTAACCCAAAGATCAAAGGTAGTCAATCAGACTCAATATTCCCGGTAAAAAAAAATATCATGGAATTTTGAGATCTCATCAGGGAATAATCAGGGAAAAGTCAGGGAATTTCATTTTCTTAAAATGCTGGGAAACCTGTATGAGCAGTTTCGATAGATCAATATCAAAACACAACACCATTTGCATCAATACATATCGATGTGAGAAAAGCTGAACTTTTTAATACGTATTCATTTGCGGGTGCCGCTTATTTTAAAGTGCCGTTTGCATGAATATTAATGGAAACAAAACGCAAGTATGAATTCAACTTGGAGTCGATTGATTATGATAGAATTTGGTACATGGTATTTTAGCAGAATTTCAAGCCAAAATTTCACAAAGCATTCTGTCAATCTTAACAATTTTGATGTGTATACTTGAAATGCATCAGCTTTGACTGAATGCGCTTCCATTACCAAAAAAAACCCACCCTAAAATTGAATTCTCACTCAAAACGCAAATGGAAGACGTGAAAGTTCAGCAACTCATTTTGCATTGATGAAAGTGGTATTGTGTTTCAACATCAATTTTTCTGCAAGCTTAAACATCAAGAGTGCACATGTTCTGTGCATTTGCATTAGCATTGAGTGTAAATTTAGCTTTACTACAAACTAACAAGTTAAATTTTGAAAGATATCACCTAATTTACCTTAAAGTGAACTGATGCCATTATACTTTTTTTCCACCTAGGGCACAGAGTTTCAGTGATGTGAAGCAGGAGAAATACACTCTATCTGTTGGAATAGATGCCTCGGATGCAGCCAAGCCATTACAGGTTCAACATGAACCTCAGTTACCCGTGGAGGAAGCTGAACACGTCAACCAAGCAATAAAAGTAAGATAAATGTGCTTACCATCACTTACACCGTTAATTTACCGGTTAATTTACATGATAAATTACCGGTCTAAAAAGTGGTAAAGTAAGTAAAATAGGTAAAGTAAGCTAAATATAACATTTTAAATTTTTTTCCCAATGATTATATTTTACTTAATTTACCGGTAATTTACCATAATTTACCAAAGTTTTTAAATTTAGCGGTAAATAAACAACATTACTTGCCATATCCTCTGATTGTAATGTTTCCCATAGCTCCCCGGTGTCGATCAAGGATTTTTCGCTTAAGAATGGCACTTGCAAGCGTAGTTGCTTCTTGCAGCTATATCAATGAATTCAGAGTTGTCTTGTAATAAAACTCATCCTCATAATTGCTGCAGTGTTTTGTTTTTTTATCATTTCAATCATCAAGTAAGTTACGGAACTATCCATTCCTATCTGTTGCCTACATCTGAGTGAACTCTAACCTCATGCATTTATAGATGCATCAAGACCAAAAAGGAATTTCTTCATCCACTTTAGTTCCACATTCATTAACCCTAACTCCCAAACGCTTAACAACTATAATAGAAGTATGAATACGTCATACAAAAATGTCCAGTTACCCCTAGGATTCAAACCCCCAACCTCTCGCATCCTGATCCAATGTCCAGCTATGGCAAGCCACCGAGCATGGCCTGCCATGGCAGCACTTGGCCTACCACAGCTTCTCAGTCTACCATGGCGTGCCCATTTTTAACCCCCTGTCTATGACGGATTTGGACTTTCTTGATTTTTGCTTGTTGGATTTTGTTGGACTTAGGTTAGGGTTATACTAGTAAACTTAGTCTGAAAAATACCATTTAAGATTAGGGATTCTCAATTGTTTTTCACAAAGGGCTTATAATAATTCCAAATCGTTGTGATGTGGAAGGGGTAACAAAATCCCAATGAATGTTCTTTCCTTTACAGTGTGTCTATCAAGGTTCACTACCAAATCGTTTGTAAGTTATTGTATGTGTTTTTACCCATGTTTCTTTGCAGTGTGACAGACTATCAATAGAGAGGCTACTAGTAGAAACAGTCTTGGTCAGATCAAAAATCAAGTTGCAGGTAAGATCATTTTAAATGGTAACGTGTTTAAACATAATTTTTATGTAGGCGCCACACCACGAAATAGCTTCCCATTTACTTACTGTACAAAATGGCTTCCTATAAATACCCCAAAACTCAATAATAAAGCGATTGGTTGCTTCAACGTTACCTTTTCTCAATTGATTATGATCTCTTCTTACAAAAAATGATGATAAAAGTACACCATCAAGGCAACATTTTCGAGATACTGGACGCTGAAGTAATAACGCCCCTATCTCTGACAGCCAAATTTTGTACTACCAGAAACAGACGCAAATTAAGGAAAAGCCTTAAAATTTTACCAAGTAATCTGGAGATCAAAAATGGCATCAGAGCAACTTTAAATAAATCTAACTCTATAACTAGAACAAAATATTGCCCTTCCATACGTTTTGAGATCCTCATTTAGGAGAGGGCAGTCAATTTTGCTGATTTTAGATATGCCTGATAACGAGCGCTAGTTATTTAGTGTAGTGCACCCTGTATTAAAAAAGATGGATACAGGTATATTTATGATAAGAAAAGGGGATGGTGGTTTGTATATGTACACGTTTGAGTGCCCATTTCTCCAAGCTCCATTTTTGGGGAACTCCAAATTGTTCTCATGATTTATTGTTTTCCTTCTCAGGCACTCCAAGCAGCCTTTCAGAAACAGTTGATTTTCAGCAGATGTAAGTATACAATATCTACCTAGCAAAGTAAAAATGCAGTATGTGCATTGCAGATACATTGCAAGATACTTCCTTTTCCCTTGGAGAAATCTTGCACAAATGAGCAGGGGATCAATTCTCTTCATGACTAAAGGCAGTATCTACTACATCATGCATATGTACATACAGTTTTCTACCATGGGAGTGGTTTGTAGTAAAATTGCACGCTAATAGGATGTATCTGCTATGCTTTATGAATGCACATACTGCATTTTTACTTTGTTGGGCAGATAAGTAGAAACATGCTTAGATGGGGTAGCATGCTAGGGTGTCTCCATTTTGGCCCAAAATATGTAGACCATTTTTTGAGGAGGAGGCAGGTGAGTTTTATAAATAACCTGCATAATAGCGCCATCCAGTCTTATAAGATTACTGGTACTTCTTGTTTTACAGCAACACAGCACGGTTATTATCGGGTAAAAGTGACTTTGGATAATGGCCTGCGTGTATGCAGTGCTTGCGATAACAGCGTGTATGCTTTTAACACAACAATATGTGCCTGTAATGATATCGCAGAGGGCGTGTTTGACTAAACACAACGAGGAACTAGTCTGTGCTTGGATTGATCAATATTTTTAGTAGTAACAATCTAAGTTCTAACAAAAACAAATTTTAAGGAAGAGACATAGCGATCCAATTTTCTGTCCGCCGTCCGGAGCGTATCTCGGAAACCGCATGCCCTACGTGAATGATATTTGGTGACTGGGTAGACCCGGAGCCGAATTTGATCCGGCAACAATTTTGGGCAAAATATGCTAATTAAGTACCTAATTTGCATAATTTATGCGTAAAATGCTTTAAATGGCATATTTTACAAACCGTGCACCCTACATTCATGAAATTTGGTGGGTAGGTGAGGATAGAGCTGCGCTTGTGCCAGCTGCAAATTGAGGTGTCAAATTGTACGTCTTGGACCAGCGATCAAAAGTGTCAATGGTGACCCCGTCGTCCGACCTTTCCCTTGGGGTCAAATTTTCAACTTTGTCCGATTTCAAAGATTAAGGTGTCAAATTGTGAGTCTTGGACCAGCGATCAAAAGTGCCAATGGGCCAATTCCATCGTGACAGGCGTGACTTTTGCATGAAAGTTTTTTCCTAAGAATAGCTGGTAAATTTTATCTACAGGTAATACTACGGAAACATCCCTATATGTCGTAGTAAACATTCCATATTGGATGCAAAAAATGAACATTTTAATCTAACTCAATCACTGTCTTTAAAATGGGGACACAAAGTGTGCGTGACAGGCGTGACCTAAACTGACACTGCCTTTTC